>PVJL010009719.1:0-54829 GCA_004026885.1 Lyroderma lyra | reverse complement strand
GCTGAGCAGGGCTGAGCTGGATGAGCTGAGCTGGGCTGAGCCAGGCTGAGCTGGGCTGAGCTGGGGTGAGCTGAGCTGGGCTGAGCCAGGGTGAGCTGGCCTGAGCTGGGGTGAGCTGAGTGAACTAGGTGAGCTGGGTGAGCTGGGTAAGCTGAGCTGGGCTGAGCCAGGCTGAGCTGAGCTGAGCTGAGCTGAGCTGAGCTGGGTGAGCTGAACTGAGCTGAGCTAAGCTGAGCTGGGTGAGCTAGGTGAGCTGGGTGAGCTGGGTGAGCCAGGTGAGCTGAGCCAAGATGAGTCGAGAGAAGCAGGGCTGAGCTGGGTGAGCTGGGCTAAGCTGGGTGAGCTGGTTGAGCTGAGCCAAGCTGAGTCAAGCTGAGAAGGGCTGAGCTGGGTTGAGCTGACCTAGGCTGAGCTGGGCTGAGCCTAGCTAGATTGAACCAGGGGGAACCAGGCTGAGCCGGGCTGAACTGGCTGCGTTGGGTTGAGCTGAGTGAGTTGGGTGAACTGGGTGAGCTGGGCTGAGCTGGGTGAGCCAGGTGAGATGAGCCAAGCTGAGTCGAGCTGAGCTGGGTGAGCTGTACTGGGCTGGGCTGGGTAAAATGGGTGAGCTAGGTGAGTTGGGTGAGCTGAGCCAGCTGAGCTGGGTGATTTGAGCTAAGCTGGGCTGAACCAGGCTGAGCTGGGTTGAACTTGGTGAGCTGAGCCAAGCCGAGCCCAGCTGGGCTGGGCTGAGCTGGGCTGGGCTGGACTGGGCTGGGCTGGGCTGGGCTTGTCTTGTCTAGGCTAAACTAAGCTAAACTAAGCTAATCTGGGTGAGTTGAGCCAACTGAGCTGTGTGAGCTGGGCTGAGTTGAACTGGGTGAGCTGAATTGAATGAACTGTGCTGAGCTTGGCAAACTGAACTTCACTATGCTGTACTGGGCTAAACTGGCAGAGCTAAAATGGACTGAATGGGTCGGGGTTAAACTGGTTGAGCTGAGCTGGGCTGGGTGTTTTCCTGGATTAACCATAGTGGACTGAGCTGGGTCCAGCAAAAATGGACTGGCTGAGCTGACTTGACCCAGATGACTTTGATGATAGTTTTCAGTTGAATTAACCTGGCTGTGCCATGTCGGCCTTGTTGGGCTGAGCTAGCCATTCAGGACTGTCCTAGCTGACATTGGGCTGACCTCAGTGACCTGGTTGTGTTCAGGATAGATTGAGCTGAATCTGTATCAGGCCAACCCATCACACATACATCCTCCCTCAGACCCAGAGACACAGGGCTAGGCTCTAGTATGGCTGAGCCAGGGGCAGTGAGGGCTGAGCTGGCAGGGGCTCCTCTCTTTGCTGGGCTGCCTCGGGCTCTCACTGTCCTGGGGCTGTACATGCCAGCTGTGGCTCTGGTGTTCAGAGGGAAAGCAGCACTGATCAGGGACTGGGTCATCCTGAGCTCAGGGCTGGGGTACAAATGGTTCTGAGAGCAGAGACTGCAGTTCTGAGAAGAGAAGGGCCAGACCTGCCTGCTCCAACAGGAAGCAGCCCATCATTTTCCCACTCTCAGAGCTGGGCTTCTGCGGCCACCTCCCCCACACACATACACCCCAGCCACATGCCCCACGGCCTTGTACTTAGGACTCTCGCTTTGCCATAGCCGCTGGCCACAATGTTGGCCAGTCTGACCAGGCCCTGGAGAGGTAGTTGTGGGTGATGGGAGAACCCTAGAGCTGACCTGATCCCTGACTGACAGAGCATGTGATAACATCTCCTCATTGCCTTTCTCTTTTTCCCTCTTGGGTCCTCAGCAAGTGCATCTTCTCCAAATGTCTTCCCCCTTGTCTCCTGTGAAAACCCTCTGTCTGATCCAAGCATGATGGCCATGGGCTGCCTGGCCCGGGACTTTCTGCCCGATTCTATCCGGTTCTCCTGGGACTACCAGAACAACACTGAGATTGGCACCCAGGTCACCAGGACCTTCCCCTCAGTCCGGAGAGAGGACAAATACACAGCCACCTCCCAGGTGTTCCTGCCATCTGCCAATGTCCTCCAGAACACGGATGAATTCGTGATGTGCAAAGTCAGTCATGCCAATGGTAACAAGAACGTGAAAGTGCCACTCCCAGGTGAGACGGAGTCTCCTTCCCTCAGCCAGGTGGGCAAGGGTGGGGCCAAGCCAGGCTGACATGTATTCCTTTGCACCAGTATCCACACCGGTATCCCCCAATGTGAGCGTCTTCATCCCGCCCCGCGACGCCTTCTCCAGCAACAGCCAACGCACGTCCAGGCTCATCTGCCAAGCCACAGGCTTTAGCCCAAAGAAGATTTCCGTGTTCTGGCTCCGGGATGGGAAGCAGGTGGAGTCCGGTGTCACCACGGACAAGGTGGAGACTGAAGCCACAGGGTCCAGACCCACAACTTTCAAAGTCACCAGCACTCTGGCCATCACTGAGAGCGAGTGGCTCAGCCAGGTTGTGTTCACCTGCCACGTGGTGCACAATGGGCTGAGCTTCAAGAAGAATGTGTCCTCCGTGTGTGGCACCAGTGAGTATTCCTGTCTCAGAGCATGGCACCCCAGAGCAGAGAACCCCCAACAAATAGGTGTCCACTTGAGGCCAGCTACTCCCCAAGCCTTGGCTTCCTGGAGAGGCTAAGGGCAGCTTGGGGCCACTGGTTAGGTGTGGGCCTGGTGTCCCCCCTCCAGCAGGACCTCAGGACTCAAGAGGGGTTCAGCAAAATCTGCACATTCACCCAATTTCACATCCCATTTGTCACTCAAACCCACTCTCCTGCCTCCAGGTACCTCCAGTGGCATCACAATCTTTACCACGCCCCCGTCCTTTGCCGACATCTTCCTCACCAAGATGGCCAAGCTGTCCTGCCTGGTCACAAACCTTGCCACCTATGAAAGCCTGAGCATCTCCTGGACCCGACAGAATGGTGAGGCTCTGACAACCCAATCTAGCATATCTGAAAGCTACCCCAATGCCACCTTCAGTGCTACTGGTGTGGCCACCGTATGTCTCGAAGACTGGAATTCAGAAGAGGAGTTCACATGCACAGTGACCCACACGGACCTGCCCTCACCACTGAAGCAAACCATCTTCAAGCACAAAGGTAGGCCCTGCCCTGCCTCCTCTGCCTGGGTCCCTCCACAGCCTCCAAGGTCTGGAAATACCTACGGCACGGCTAGAAGTGCCCTCTGTCCCCTGACTCGAATTCACTGCTGTCTCTCCTCCCACAGAAGTCACCAAGCACATGCCCTTCGTGTACGTGCTGCCACCAGCCCGGGAGCAGCTAAGCCTGCGGGAGTCAGCCTCAGTCACCTGCCTGGTGAAGGGCTTCTCGCCCCCGGACGTGCTTGTGCGATGGATGCAGAGGGGGCAGCCTATGTCCCCTGACGCATACGTGACCAGTGCCCCGGTGCCCGAGCCCCAGTCCCCCGGCTCCTACTTTGTCCACAGCATCCTGACCGTGAATGAGGAGGACTGGAGCGCTGGGGAGACCTACACCTGCGTCGTGGTCCATGAGGCCCTGCCCAATTCAGTGACCGAGAGGACCGTGGACAAGTCCACTGGTAAACCCACCCTGTACAACGTGTCCCTGATCATGTCTGACACAGCCAGCACCTGCTAATGACCACCGGGCTGCCCCTCGAGGGTGCTGCCTGGAGCCTCTAACTGACCTGTTGCTGTGTGTGCACGTGCGCAAACTGACTGTGTCCATAGGGTGAGATGTTGCATTCTATAAAAATTAGAAATAAAAAGATCCATTCAAATGATGCTGGTCCTGAGTGAGCAATGCTCTTGCCTGCTGGAGCCATGGCTGTGCTGCCCCACCCTGCAGACCACCCCCTATCACCCCACTAGGTCTTCCTTCTGCTGCTGGCAGTCCCTGGGTCCTTGCAGAGTCCTCACAGCACACTGTGCCCATGCTCAATGTTCCTCCAACTGCTGCAATGGTCACACGGGTACATGGGTGTGCAACACACATGCACAGACATGCACACACAGAGACCCATGGATGCATGCATATGAACATGTACACACAGAGAAAAATATGCACAGACATGCACACAAGTGGACACAGACACAGGGACATATACATATGAACACACAGATACATGCACGCATACACGTACACACAGACACACATGGACACAGCCACAGAGATATATGCATTCATGCACACACGCACTCATACATGTGCACACAGAGACACATGCAAACAGACAAAGGGACACATGAAATGGACATGAGCACACAGGCATGCACACATGCACACACGTGGATGCATGCACACTCATACATGTGTACACACTGATACTCATGGATACATGCATGACATGAACACTGACATGTGGGTACATGCACACATACATGGACACACACGCACACTGATACACAACACATGGGCACACAATGACATATATAAAAACATGTAAACATATAAGCACCCAGGCACACACACACATACACGCACATGGATGCCAGCCCTTGCACACCCTAGTCACTCAGAGCCTTCCAGAAAACAGTCCCTTCCTCTCCAGCAGTGCCTCTGTGGGCACTGTGCTTGCTGCAGGGCTTCCTGCCCAAGGCCCTGTGTGTCCTGTCTCAGCTTAGGGTACCCATGAGCCCAGCCTGGACTATGACCAGGCTACTATTCCAGGCCCAGGGCAGAGGGCCACACCTGACCCTTGTCCAGGCCCCTGATGGAAGCAGCAGGTCCAACACCCACCTATAAGCAGAGAGAGCTGGAGGCCCATCCTGGAGGCGCAAGGCTGCCCCGCACACAGTCAGTCCTGGAGAAGGCGGGAAAGGGGACAGTTTGCTGATAGGGAGCACAGGCCCAAGTGGGGTCTCCATTCCCAGTAGATGGCATTGCCCCTTTTGGACTTCCTCCCAGATACCCTGCACTCCTGGCCCTTTGGGGACTTGAGCTTCAGACACTCCTAGGGCCCATCTGAGCAGGGGCTGTAGACCCCACTGAACATTTCAGCCTGTCCATCCAATGTCACTTTCCCTGGGGCCTCAGGTGTCTGTCTGACCCCTTGGTCCCTGTTCCATGAATCCTAGTGAGGCAGACAAGCCAGCTAGGGTCCCACACAGCCCCTCACATGTGCTTGCCACTCTGTGAAGGAGAAAGAGAGTGACAGGTCCACTGAGAAAGCAAGGTGGGGGCCCCCTCAAACCCCAACATCTGCTGGCCCAAATGGCAGGTGACAAGAGGCTGAATCCCAGCCTCTCAGCCCCAAGTGGCCCTGTCTGTCCCACCACCTCCTCTAGAAGAGTCCAGGAATGCTCCATTAGGGTCCCCACCTCCAGTCCCAGCTGAAGCTGCACCTGTCCCTGTGTCTGTGCACTGCTCTGTCACATTCTGTGTTCCTCAGACTGCTAGGACAGGTGCTGGATTCCCACCCTGCTCAACCTTGGCTGTGCTTGCCTCTGCCTGGCTGGCTGTTGAGGGCTCAGTTTGTATCTGGCTGAGACCCTTCCAGACAGAGCCCAGGTGCTCGCACCCTGTATGGCACAGTCTACAACCTCCGCACGCCCCACCCATGCTGCCTGCTCTGCTGTCCTACCCTCTCTGGCCTTCATGGTGGGCAGCACAGCTAGGTCAACAGGCTTGGAACATGGGTGGCCATGGGGGGCTTTGCTGGTGTGTGGAAGCCTGAGCCCCTGTGCTGTGTCACCTGCAGAAGGGGAGGTGAGCACCGAGGAGGAGGGCTTCGAGAACCTGAACACCATGGCTTCCACCTTCATTGTTCTCTTCCTCCTCAGTCTCTTCTACAGCACAACAGTCACCCTGTTCAAGGTAGACCAGCAGGCGGTGGGAGGCCAAAGTGCGGGAGGGCACAGGGACCCACTGGGTGCCTCCATCTGCCCCACTTAGTTCCCAACCATGAAGAGCAGCTCACTCTGTCTCTGTCACTTGCAGGTGAAGTGACCCACTGTGAAGAACATAGGCGAGACCAAGGAGGCAAAACCAAGAGAGCTGCCCACCGAATTGAGCCCTGGGCCCTGGCCTGTATGGTGGGTCTTCCTGTATTTAAATCTTCCCATGCGACCCTGCAGCTTCCGCACTAAGAAGCAGGCTTCTATGGACACAGCCCGCAGCCATGGCTCTGATGGGCCCTGCCGGGCTCTGCCTTGCAACGTATGTGCTTGTTGCCTTGAAATAAATATGTATATTTTACCTTGTGAAACTGCTTCCTTCTGGAGTTTTTGTTGTTGTTGTTTGCTTCCTCCCCCAACTCCTTCTGTGTTCTGCAGGCATCTCAACAGGTGAGCCTGACTCAGAAGGGCATTTGGGGAAGGGAGGTTCACACAGGCCTGGGAGACGTGCAGGGGAGTCCCATATGCAGGACCCGGTCTGGGCTGGTCCAGCTTCATGAAGGAAGCTGACCAAGTGGGAGGGGTTCCAGGCCTGGTCTCCCAAACACGGCCTGAGTCAAGAACCAGGCTGCTGGCCCTGTGTGTGATCAGCAGGGCCTGTGCCCAGGACCCCAGCATGTGTGTGGTCGCTGTGCACACAATACTGGCATGATGCGTTGTCACTGTGGTTAGGACACCAGCACATGCATTGTCACTGTGTACATGATACTGCCGTGATACGTTGTTGCTGTGCCCAGAATACTTGCTCACATGTTGTCCCCATGCTCAGGACACTGGTGCATGGGTTGTCGCTCTTTGTTGCTGTACCTGGCAAAACTGGCCACTTCGCAGTCTTGTCACAACCATTGTGTGGAGTGTCCTTTTGGGGTCCAGAGGTAGCCCTGGTTGGTGTGTGCACACTGTAAGGGAACCAGGCAGACAGTGACGAGTGTGTAAGTGCAAGTGGGAGCAGAAGCTTTGGATGGGCCACTCAGGAAAGTGCTTGACAGATGGCGAGGCAGGACCAGAGCAGACACAACCATCTGTGTCACCAAAAGCAGGGCAGGCAACCAGGCCTTGTCAAGTTGCAGGAAGTAAGGTACCTTGAGGCAGGAACCATACAAAGGGGATGTGAGGGCGCGTGCTGGGGGCTCTTTCAGTCAGGGGTAGGCAGATGGGGCAGGCCCATGGGCCACAGAGAAGTCCAGCCCAGCTGTGCTGGTGAGGGTCTGGGCAGAGGCAGAGAGCACCCAGCAGAGCTCAGGGTCCCGAGGGCAGAGATCAAGCATGGTGGCTGCTGCAGGCCAGCCCTGTGAGCCAGGCTTCTGGGAGGAGCTGCCTGGAGCTTATAGAGCCAGCTGTCATGAGACGTGCAGGTCTGAGTGATGGCCTGGCTCTGAATGGGTGACTGTCCAAGACAGACTGTAAAGAGACATGGTACCCAAGGGGAACCCATTCCTCAGCCACGGGTTCCCAGTGGGCTGCTTCCAGGCGCTGGCTTTGTTCCGGTGAAATGGATCTTGTCCTGGGCCCAATGTTGCAGGCTTTGGGGGATTCAATGAGGGGCCCCTTGTGGTACAAAGCACATCTAGCAAGGCTGAGAGACTTTTATGCAGATGCGGGGCTGGCAGCTTGGGACAACACCCGTGACAGTGTCCGAGGGCTGTCGTAACAAAGAACCACAGATCGGGTGGCTTAATCAACACAAATGAATGGAGATCAGACCAAGGTGTGGGCAGGGCTGGTACCTCTAAGGCTGTGAGGGAATCCGTTCACGCTCCTCTCCCAGCATCTGGTGGCCCCAGCAATCCTTGGTGTTCCTTCACTTGCTCTCTGCCTCCATCTTCATGTGACCTCTTCCTGTGTGTGTCGGTCGGTCCCCCAAACCCCCTTTACCTAAGTCACAGTTGTATTGAATTAGGGGCCTAGCCCAAAGCAGTATGGCCTTGCCTTAATTTACTGGTCACATCCCAGTTATCCTAATGCTAGCAAGGTCACCTTCTGTGGTACTAGGGGGATAGGCCTTTGATGTATAATCTGGAAGTCCACTCTCTGGCACCCTCAAATTCATGTCCTTTTCACATGCAAAATGCACCATCCCAACATCCCCACAGGGGCTAGCCCATGTCAGCATCAAGTCCATGTTCAAAACCTTAACTAGAGAGCCAGTAAATCAAGCACAGGTGAGACATGGGTATAACTGAGCCTGGGATGGAATCCTCTGCAGCTGTGGACTATAAGCCAGAAATGGGGCCTGCCTCCCAAATACAGTGGTGAGACAGTGAGGTGGGGTGGCAGTGGGGTGGTTGTAGGACAGAGAGTAGATGCATGGGCCCCATGCATGTTCAAAGCTCATTAGATTTTGAGGCTCCAGAAGAGTCCCCTTCAGCTCCATGCTCTGTCCTTGGGGCAAGTTGGTGGCAGCCTCATCCTCCAAGCCGCTGCCGGAGTCCTCCATGCCTGTGAGATCAGCGGCTGCCCCACCGGCCGCAGATGCTGTGGCTCTGCCTTGAAAGTTTCTCCATTCCACTTCATCCCGTTTCTTCAGTCCAGGTAGGCAGGTTTCTGCTCGTGGAAGATCCTCAGAAAGCTTGTTGGCCTCCCATGCAATCATGGGGGTCCAGACCAGCAGATGACAGGGTCTGTCACCACCCTGCCCTGGGAATGCTCTTGCTGCCCCTGGCTGATTGCATCTGTCAGTCATGTGCGTGACCCCCTCAGTGGGAAGTCCTGCCACACCTTTGGCCCTGTTTTTGGAGCTCACTATCCAGACTGGCTGGCTGTTCAAGTTCTGGTTTCTCCTTGCTGGCCTCTTAATTCCTCCTCCAAGTTATTGCTGTCTTCCTACATCTGACTACAAGCAGCAAGCAGAGGCCAGCCCACACCTCGATACCTATTCCATATAAAACAGCAGGACATAGTTCAGCCTTGTCTGAGGCCACTTTGTAACAGTGCTGTCCTGTCCTTCAGTCCCCACTGCCAAGCTGTCCGTCCCTGTCTGAGGCCTCACCACAAGTCACTGGAACTCTCATACTCCTGACGATGTCGGTGTTTTCTCAGCTGGGAGAGGCTCCTCTCCACTCCCTTCTCCTTTCTGAGCCCTCACCAGATGGTCTTTGGTGTCCACAGTTCCACCAACACTTTTCAAGACATTTTGGCTTTTTCTAACATGCACCTTAAAACTCTTTCAGACTCTACCATCCCCCGGTTCTAAAGCTATGTCCACACTTCTGGATATGTGTCACATCACACCCCACTTCTGAACCCAAAACCCACATTTGTTTCTGTAACAGCAGAAATTTCCTGCTTCAGTTCTGGAGGCTGGGAATTTGAGCTCAAGGGGTTCCAGGGTCGGTGCCCTAAGGCTGTGAGTGGAACAGGCCAGGGCGTGCCCCACCCCTGCTCCTTATGGGTGCTGGCGTCCTTAGCTTGTAGTCCATCCCTGCCATCTCCACCTTCCTCTTCATGTGGCTCTCCCTATGCATGTCTATGTCCAAATCCTCTTCCGCGAGGACACAGTCCTGTGGGATTTGGAGCCCACCCTACTCCAGTAGGACTTCATTAACTTACAAATTACATCTAGCATGACAAATAAGGTCACATTCTGATGTCATGGGGGTTAAGACTCAGAAGATGGATTTTGGGGAACACAATTCAACCCATACACCCCATCCCAGCATGTCTCCAACAGTGCCGTGGGCGAGGGGGGCACAGGGCTGATTGTCAGAGCAGGGCTGAGTTCAGGGGCAACAGGGAGGAAGTCAGGGCAGCTCTGTGTAGGTGGAGGCTTTGGAGTTGGGCCAGGACGTGTCGGGGAGATAGTCCTGTTGAGGGAGCTTAAGAAGAGGTGGGTGCAGGCTCACCAGGTACACAGAAGAGCAGGGAGGTGGGCTCTTCCTCCAGGAGGCTAGCAGAGAGAGGACAGTGCCACCACTCAGCCAGAAGGCCTGCATGCCAGCAGAATCACAGAGAGGTGTGGCTCTGTCTGAGCAGTGACATGCAGCATGGTGGCTGGGGGACATGGATAGTGGCAAAGGCTGGAGAAAAGGCACGCTTGAAACTAAGATGGAGCAGTGTCCTCCAGGACCCAGGCAAGGATCTTGTGTTGGCTGGGCCACCTTGGCCACCCAGGTCCCCGGGAGAGGATGAGGAAACTGAGAGCCAACCATTTAGGGAGTCATCATGCTGGGACCTGCCAGTCCAGGATCATGAGTGACAACCCTTCTAGGGGCCAGGCTAGGAGCACTGCGGGGTCTGGAAGTTGTCTGACAGAGCCATCTATCCACCTTCCCCCAAGACAGTACTGAATACTTCCTATGAGGCCAAAGCCATTCACAGGCTGGTACCCAAGCTGAAGAGTCCCTGGGAACAGGACTTAGGGAGAGGAGGGTTTAATCCCACTGCCCTTTGGTGGGCCACACTTAAGTCCAGTCATGTTGTGACTCCCCTGCAGGGCAGCTGAAGACACTACACCTGGCCCATCACCCAGGATATGCCCTGCACTGGGGTGTCCCCTCTTCCCCTCAGGGACTCCCATGATGGGTGAGAACAGGAGATGCATAGAGCAGGGAGATTGGGGGGCTCTGGAACTGGACAGAGGGTTATCAGCACTGCTGGATGTAAGACATGCTCCCATACAGAGGTCCGCAAGTCCCACCATGGGAGCAACCCCATACTGTAATACTCCCCTGAGCACCCCAGAACTGGATCCTCTCCCCTCCCTCACCACCCTGCACCCCCAGAAGTCCCCAGCCTGAGAATCCCCCACTTTGTCTGTCTTCCAGTTGTAGATGAGCTCCCTGTGTTCTTAATGTGCAAAGCCCTAAATGAAGGTGATCTTGGGACCCTGGCCTACTTGGTGATGGAGAACTACTCCCAAGAGTCCACACAGGTTTCCTGGCACTCAGGGGCACAGGACCAGCTCATAAGGACCTTGACCATACTGAGAAAGCTGGTGGTTACCTAGGTCTCCTTTTTCTTAGAGCCTGGCCCACACAGCTATAATGTAACCAGGCACACATCCAAAACCTTCCAGTGGCAAGGTGGGTAGCCCAAGACCACCACAAAGAGGGCCTTCCAGGATTTCCTGACATCTTACACCCAGGGCCTGAGCCCCAGGGCAGAAGCACAGACCTGGGACCCGGTTTGCCTGCTGCTTCCTCAGTCCAACATTTGAATCAGTTCCTTAGGACCCCTATCCCAGGATACAGGGGTCAGCCCCCACCTCCTGCTGCCCCCTCCGGCTATTCTCACTTCTTCCCAGCTACCTCGAAGCCCTTTCTTCCTGAACCCATGAGGCTCTCTGACCTCAGTTGCCCATTGCACCTCTGATTTCATCATCTCAGGACCCCACTCCAATCTTTGCACTGCCATGGACCCGGGTGGGGTGCCCCCATTCCAGCATACCCCAACCCGCCAGCCCATTTCTCAGGCTGCCTCCTTCAGGCAGCCCTCCATGACTTTTGTGAGTCTTCAAGTCACACCCCAGATGGGAAGGGCAGGGCCCTGAACTGCTGGTACCAAGCATGTACTATGTGCATCCCAACCCTTCGAGTGCTGGGGACCTGAAAGGAAGACAGTGGACAAGGAGGGCCCATAGGCCAACACCAGGACTTCCCTGCCCTGTGGGCCTGGCTGAGATGTGAGCTCATAGGAGGGACTTGGGGGGACATGCTACCAAAACAGCCAGGGCTGTGGAACTCAGCGTACTCACAGAACTGCTTGGAGCTGTGCTGGTGGACCCAGGGCTCGCAGTGGCAGGGCCTCTTCCCTGCTTCTCCTGTCTACCATGTCGATAAGAGGGTCTTCACTGCTTTGAGCAGGGCAGTCAGTGGCTAGGGGCAATGTGCCAGGCAGATAGACCAGCAGCTCCTGTGCTGTGGCCTGTTGTGGCACCTATGAGGTCAAGACCGCAGTCTGCTCCTGCTGTGTGCATCCAGCATGCCCCCACCACCTCAGCCCCCATGCAGGCTGGTTAGATGCACAAAGACAGCAAAGCAAGAGAGAGGTCAGTTCTCCAGATGAAGATTTAGAAGGTGACTGTCACCAGTCCGTCCTGAGTGTGCTGGTCGCTGGCCCTTAGTGCCATACTTGCAGCCAGACCACAAGGCAGAAGCAGGTCTGGGGCTTCAGGTGAAAGCTAAGTCTTTGTGGGGTAGCCTGCTGCGCGCTGACCCGCCGAGCCCACCCCTGAGCGGGCTGCTGACCTTGCCAACCGATGGGCTGGTTGTTTGCTGCCACCTGGGAATAGTCTCCAGTTCTAGAGGGATAGAGAACAAGGATGGGTCAGAAACCCCACATAGCTACGTGTCCCTTTACAGGAAGCATGCTGCCCCTTGTCTGTGGCAAATCTGTGGACCAATCAGTTACCGGCTGTTCACACCCTAAACTGTAGAAGTGATACTGTATGGACAGCCCTTCAGCACTTAGCCGCGGCTATCAGCGTCCTGCCAGAAGCAGAAGGCACACTGAGGGATGATATGAGGGTGGGAAGGTAGTGCAGAGGATCACAGGGAGGCCACAGCCCCATCATCTGTGCTGCTAGGAGGAGAGCCCTCTCACCTACCCAGTGCCCCTACAGTGCCCTCCCCTCACCACACCCAGCCATAAGCAGGTGGCCCAGTGGACTCTGTCCTTAGAGGTCAGTTCCTTGGGACACAGAGTTGGGGAGAAGGGAGGAGAACCAGTCAGGGGACTCAATACCCTATTCCTCAGTCCAGCCCAGCTGCCCCTCTGGCTACCTCCTTCCACGAGGACAGGCAATGTCCAGGTGCCTCTGGTGGCCCAAGCCTGACGGGGCTTCTCCCAACAGCTGCCTTGGCACAGAGCAGCCCTGCCATCCAAGCCCTGACCACATCTGGCACATGCCGCTGCGCCACAGCCTCCTGGCTCTCATGTGATATGTCTGGTACCTCTTCTTGCCCCCCTACCTCCTCTTCACATGTAATGGAAAAACCTTCCTGATTCAGGATTGTGCCCTCACGGTCAAGCAGAAACACCGTGTCCCACACCTGGAGCATCCTACGCATCCTGACCGGCCACCTACTTATTTGAGGTCAGGTAGAGGCCTTAGAGAGCTGCTCAACACCAGCTGGAGCCTGGATGCAGGTGGTGAGCCACCCTAGGCTCAGGGCTGGGGCACAGGGGTAGACCCCAGAAGAGCTTGGTGGTGAGGGACTGGGGCTGTGGCTGAGGGTCTGGAGCGCATAAGCTTTCCCCAGGCTTGGGGCTGTGGGTGTCCTGACACCTGGCCCTCTTGCCCGGCATCTGTACACTGTGTGCCCAGGATGGGTGGGAAGTGGGTATCACCCCACCAGGCCCCAAGGAACAGCCATTTCCCACCAAGACACACTCTGCTACTGGACACAGAGTAGGGGCTGCCCCTGAAACAGACATGAGGGTGCTCACCACAGACAGTTGCCCTACCAGAGACATCCTAGCCTGCCCAGGCTCCAGGGACTCCAGGACCCATCTGAGTATAGTCAGCTCCTTGGAGCCAAGCACACCCAGGAATGAGGCCCTAACTACATGCTGCCTCAGGCAGCAGAGGGCACAGAGACCTGCTAGGATGGGGGCTCACAGTAGGGCCAGAGCTCACCCTTTGAGACCTCCTGCCATGCCCCGCTTTCCACCCCAGTGGGTATCTACCCTTGCATGGCCCCAGTGGGACAGTGGTGGACTTACTGGGCTGGGCAGGCCCCGGGCCACCTCTGGAAGTGGGCAGAAAAAAATGCCCAGTAGGGGCTGAGTCAGCAAGGAGAGGCACAGCTGATGCCAGGCTCTGCCAGGTGGGCGGAGCTGCTGGCCAGGGACCCCCGCCACCAGCATCCTTCTGGAGCAGGGCAGACATCCAGACAGCAGTACTGCCTTCCCCATGGTCTCTCGCTGCCAGTGTCCCCTCCAGCTGTCCTTCTTCAGAGGCCAAAGTGACCTTGTAAACTCCCATTAGACTCTGGTTCCAGTTAGGACGCGGAAGACAGTGAAACATGGTCATTCTTGCTTTGGCAAAAGGACAACACCAGTAAAGCTTTAAAGTCAGGTTTATTTGAAGCCACTGAAGAGCTGAGGATTCTGAGAAGTCCTGTTGACCTCACGGCCCACTGAAAAGGGACTGTGTCCACTTCGTTCCCATCCTGGCACCCATGAGAGGGGCATAAGGGACTCAGCAAAGACTTATGTGTCTGCGTGGATTGGCATGAGGGATGAGTCAAATACATCCTGTCCACCACCATCTTCTACCTCACTGGAAGGAGGGCCCCAACCCCCAAACATGCAGAGCCCCTGACTTGGGGTGTGGCTTCCCCGCTGCCCCAAGGCTGTTGGTTTCAGCATCTGGTGAGCGTTGGAAATCATGAGATGTACAAAGAAGCAGCAAACCTTCACCCTGATGGAGATAGAAAACAGCAAATAGAGTGATGCACAGTTGTCCAGCTGTCACCCTCTGGAACTCAGTTCACAGCTTCCTTTGACCCTAAGAAAGAGCTCCAGGCCCTGTCCTAGGGTGTCCAGGGCTGAGGGCAGTGGACTGTCCTCCTTGGTGCTGAGTCCCAGCACCCAGAGCCTGGCACAGGCCTGGTAGTGAGAAAGTTGTCTGCAGGCCCTGTTGGTGGTGCTGGAACCAGAGATATGGCCTTCTGAGTAGATGTCTGGCATTCAGCTGCCCACCCTATTTTGGGGAGTCCGCAGGGACCGAACTTTCTCACCTGGCCTCCCCACGTCTGACCCTGACCTTTGGGCCCCTAGGCCAAGAATGAGAACAGTAACAAGTACATGGACCTAGAGGACACTGGCTGCCTGTGGCCCATGTTTGTGGCCTCTTTATCACACTGTTCTACCATGGCTTCATCAGCTTCATCAAGGTTAAGGGCAAGGACGCAGCCCAGTCAGGCTGTGCAAGCAAGGTGCCCTTCCAGGAGACATGCTGGAGTCGGCCAGGGATTGAGGGCAGCAGAAAAATGTGCGAGTGGCAGTGAGCTGTGGATGCTGGCTTGACCTGAGGGAGCCCCTGGGCCAAGTCAGTCCTTGGACAGAAGACTGTACCCGACCCCTGAGCTACCCCATTCCTGCAAGACAGGCACCAAGAGCTTGGTCACATGAGGATTGGGAAGGAGGTAACTGACTTGCTGGGCAGATAGGCCCTGGGAGTTGGGAGGACAGGCGAGGCTCCTGCTGCTTGTGGCCCTTGTAAGCCCAGGGCTCCTGGCAGGTGACATAGGCCAGAGAGTAAAAGCCCCACGGGAAGGCATGCTTACCCCACAGGGCATGGGGCTGCCCTGGCTGCCTGCCTGCTGACCCCCAAAACAGCTCTGACTCATCTCTCCTGCCTCCTATCTTTATGTCAGCACAGGACCTGCCTCAGGGTAGAGGATCAGGGGTTGCCATGCAGGGAGCTGACAGAGCCAGAGTACACATTGAGGGCAATGAGCAGAGACCCTGCCACACACCAAACACGCACGTGCACACTCACATGTGCAGATACACATGTGTGGACACACATACATGCACACACACACAGCTCACACACATGCACAGTGCAACCACATCCCTGCAAGCAGAGCACACATGCATGCACACGTGTGCCAGTCTGCAGACAACACTGGGGCCTGCACATAAGACTTAGCACAGTCCGCGCTAAGGAGGTAGCTGTGGCCAGAGTCCCCAGCAGCAGGCAAGGGTGTGGCCTGGCCCTAGCCAGTTGCACAGTCTTTCTTCATTCCACCTGGTGAGGACGCCTGCAGCAGTGTCAAGTGCTCTTCATCTGCAGGCCAGGGTGCAACAAACTGAGTCAGAGCCAAGGCCATGCCAGCCAGCCAGGTTGCACGTTCTCTTCTTTACATTCATTGACACCTGAGGCCATGCGGTTGGTTTCCCTGTTGTCACTGGTTGTCTCTCTCTGCCCCAGTCCGTACTCACCCAGCCTTGTGGCTCCCAATAGCCTCTGCTCACAGCTCTGATTGTGTTCTCAACCCCACACATGGGCTTTTACTCCACATGTTGCATCAGAGGTTAACCACATGGCTCGTGTTTCTATACCCACAGCTGAGTGTCTGACTGTGGGCTGAGTCAAAGCCTCAGGATATTTCTGTCAGTGGGACCTCACATGGCAGAGAGCCTCTGCAGGGGTGTACAATTTAGGACCTTGAGATGGGCGATGGTCCTGGCTTATAGGCCAGGCCCAGTGACATCACAGAGCTGTGCTGTCGTCGGCTGTGAAGATGAGGAAGGGGCCATGAGCCAAGGGGTGTGGGCAGCTCCAGAAACTGGAAAAGGCTGCCAGACTATTCACTAGAGCCCTGGGAGTGTGGCCCTGCCCACACCCTGATCTTGGCCCAGTCAGAGAAGACACACTTGTACTATAGTCATTTGCTATAGAAAATGAGTATGCTAATGTCCCTCCCTCGCCACTGCCTAGCTGAGGGTGTCCCTTCCTTCCTGTGGCTCCAGCCAAACTCTGAGAATTGGTGACAAATGAATCAGATCCATTTGTCACCAACCCTGGCCCACCACAGCAGTCTCTCGCTGACTCCCTCACCCACTTTAAGTGTACATGAAGCCCACCCCAACTGCCTTAAATAAATGACAGCCCTCTGCCACTCCCCACTGCGTTTCCTTGTCTGCCCTTTCACCACCTTCTATGGTTCATTTATTATAGCAGTCATCCTCTCTCCTCACCTAGAAAGTTGCCTCTAAGAGCACAAGTTTCTTCATTGCTCTCTAGTGGACCCTGGCACATGTAAGGCTCTCAACAAACACATGGGAGTGAGCCAGCAGCAGCAGCGACTGTAGTGCAAACCGAAGTCACAGTGTCATACCTGCCTCCCTGCACATTGGCTACAGCCTGTCACAAGTACACCAACTGCGGTATTTCCAAAGTAACTTCCCTCTGAAGTTCACCCTCACCCACTCTGCTGGCTCAGTAAATGACCGCCTGCCCGGTGGCCCCACAAGATACCTCAAACCCCTCTCAATCCTATCTCTGGGCAGCCATCCTCCTGCATCACCACCAACAACACTGTCCAGACCATGTCACCTCCCACTGGGTGCTTCCAGCAGCTACCTCACTGTCCCCATTCTCCCCCCACCCCCACCTCACTTCTAGGCCGACCCTTCCCAATCCATAGCCAGTGTGGTCTTTTCAAATCCTAAACTGCCCTGGTAGCCATGCTCAGACCCACCCATGTGTTCTCATCACACCAAGAATGAAATCCAAACCCTGGCCTCTCACTTCCATCCTTCTCCCGACCTCCACACCTGTCTCTTCACAGTACATCCCCATCAGTGTGTCCCATGGTCCTGCTAGCCTCCCAGTCTGAACTTGAAGCCTCTTGAGAGCAACATCTACACCTGCTAAAGAAAGGGTCTGGCTGCTGGGGTGACAGGACTCAATCTCAAAGGCAGCATGTGCTTGGGCCTCTGACCAAAGTCACATCCTCCAGCCTAGCCTCACCCTGAGAAGCCCCAGTACACTCATAGCTGCTGTCCAGTTCTTCTCAAGGGAGTGGCCCCTGGCTTTTCCCTCTGACCTTGCATGTGCACCATGGAGCCTGGTCACTAGACCCAGGGAGCTGGGAGGGAGGTCAGGTACCAAAGCCCAGGGCCTGTGATTTCCCCTGAGTATGGTGGGTACCTGGCTGGGCCAAGGGTCTCTATTTTATAGGTTGACCATACATATCATTTGAAATGGGACAGTACTGTTGTTTTCTGCCCCGTTTAAAATGGTACATCTGGTCAGCCTAGTTTGAGCTTCTTTCTGCCTGGGAAACATGTGTAAGATGCCTTAAAACACGTGGCATGAAGCACGTTGTCATCAATACACACCTGATGATACACCTTTGTGGCACTGAGGGCTCCATCAACTGTGCCAGGACTCTGCCTGGACACTGATGCACCTAGCACCTTATGGCCTGGCCAGATGCACCTTCACCCATTTCTCCAACAGGAAAAGCCGGTGGCTGCCTTCTAACATGACTTCCCCTTTTTTATCTTAAGTAAACATCAGTTGACCTCAACCTGACAGCAGAAATCTATCTGCCAAAGGCATGTGACAGCCTCAGTTGGCCCCCAAGTGCCCCATTTCCCTTCACAAAACTGTGTGTTTGTGACCTCCCCTAACACCCCCACCTGCACCATGGCCACAGGCCTTAACTCAGCACTGTGACATGTGGGTAAGGGCTGTTTCCCCTGCATGCTCTGCAGCTCTCCCGTGTCACCACAACCTCCCTGCCTGGATGCCAGCCTCTTAGGGCAGAAACATCTGTTTCCAGCAGTCATAAAAAATAGGACACATGCACCTTCCCACACCTAAATCAAGGCTTGACAAGCCTGTTCCCGCAGTGTGGAATTCACGGCCTAGCACCTGTGTGTGGCCCAACTGATCTCTCTCTCTCTCCATCTCGCTCTCCTAGTGTGTTGGGGAGGGGTCTGTCCCTGAGGCTTATGCACTGAAACCCCAGGGTCTGGGCAGGAACCAGGCTGTGTCCTCCAGCCAAAGCTCTGATACCTACTCCTGACCCATGCTTACTGAGTTTGTTCTGAGAGGCATATGGCTGGGGCAGGTCATCAAGAGAGAGGCAGGAAACTGAAAGAGCAAAGACAGAACCTAGGACCACATTGATGCAAAACAATCACCAGACCAAAAAAATTATGGGAAACATTGATGTTCTCTTGAAGCGAGTAAGTGCCTCTCAGAATGATACCACAGCCCACACAATAATTAAATGTCTGTAAGGGTAAAGTTACCATAAACAGAGTAAAATGCTGTGGGTCAGAGAGTGGCCAAAGCATATGACATCCAAAGGGGCCTATATTAGGCAGGGTTATTTGTAAATGACAAGATATATGAGATCAATGATAGAGCAATGACAGATGATAGAAAGATAAATAGATGCATATTTATATGTTATATACAGAGAGAAAGAGAGACATTGTTTGATTGATTAATTTTAAGGAATTGGCTAACATGATTGTGAAGGCTTGGTGAGTCCAAAATCTGTAGAAGAGACCAGCAGTCCAGAGACCCAGGGAAGAGTTAATGTTGCAATAAAGGCCTCTGGAGACAAAAATCCCCTCTTTCCTGGGGAACTTCAGTTTTTTTTCTCTTAAGGCTTTCAACTGACTGGATGAATCCCAATCACATTGTAGAGGACAATCTGCTTTACTCAGCATCTACTGATTTAAATCTTAATCATGTTTTTAAAATACTCTTACTCTCTGGACTAGTGTTTGACAAAATAGCTGGTTACTAGGGCCTAGAAAAGTGACCATATAAAATCAACCATTACAGAGTCCTAGTAAATGATCATTGGACACAGGTCAGGACAAAACTGACCTTCAAGGAAGTTTTCAATGGAAGGTAAGAGGAGATCACTTCTGGTGGGTTGTAAACACAAATAATCAATGAAACACACAAAATTGTTAAGAGTCACAAATAATAAAATAAAAATGACTTTAAACAACTGACCATTCATTCTATGGGAAATATTCATTGATGACCCACTGTGTGTCAAGTAGGTGTTAAGGTTGACAGACATACAGTGTGCCTGAGATGTACCACCATTGTCCTGTTGGTAGACATACAATCCAATTAAAAACAAATAAAAAGCCTATGAAGGTCAAGGAAGACAAATAAGAACAGGAGTGTCAACACTAGGTATGTTTAGCAGACGTCCAGAACACTTCTTTAAGGGTTGACTTTGACCTGCAGGGTAAGGATGGGTTCGTGGGAGGTACATATTAGGCAGAAAGAGCAAAAGGCACAAAGGTCTTGGGGCAAAAGTGTACTTTGAAAATTCAAGGAGCAGTGAAAAGACCAGTAGGGCTGTGATCAAGGAGGACTGTGGGGAAAAGAGGAGATAGAACAGGGGTTGCAGCAGCCCTGGTTGGAGCCTTGGGCTTTATTCTGGGTGATGGGAAGCACTTGAGGGACTTAGCAAGGATAGGAGCAGAAGTCACGATGTAAGAGAGCTGAGGTAGATGGGGTCGGTCAGTGAGGACAAGTGTCCAGATCATCCCCAGAAAGCAGAGCTGATGTTCGCAAAGTGACGAATTGCACCCCAGGGCCTCTTAGTCACAACATGAATGGAGTTGTCATTTACTAAGCTTGGAGAGTCAAGAATTCTTTCAGCATGGCAGGTGTGAGCTGCTGATTAGATACCTAAGAGGTGACCCTAGAAAGGGATGTGGCAGTGATACATCTGATTATAGCCTCAAGAAGAAGTTAGAGAACGGGAATCAAATGAAAACCACCAGTACTTGCGTGGTATTTATATGTTCCAAGGACAGGCTGGGTTGACCAAGGAGAGAGTGTAGGGAAAAAAAGGAACCCAGAGTGTGAGGAAGAGAATGACTGAAGTAAGGAGGAGAGGAGAACTTGGCAGCCAAGGACAGAAAGCAGGAGTTACAGAGGGACCAGACAAAGAAGGACAGCATCATGCACCAGATCCCAGAGAAGGAAGTGTCCAACTATAGAGTGTTTCTGATAGGTCATGTCATGAGGCTGAATGGTCCCTGGGTCTAGCAAAGCAGAGGTCATAGTGACCTCTCAAGAGCAGTCTGGGTGGCAAGGTGGAGTCAAGACCTGACTAGAGTGGGCTCCGAAGGAATAGTGAAAGATTGAGCAGACTTGAAAGCAGAGTCCAGCAGCCATCATGGAATTCTGCCCCCGGAGATTGAGGAGCGTGTGCTCTCGTCAAACACACAACACAGCTATAAAAACTGACCATCTGCTGTGCCATGGAGCACAACCCAAAAAATTGTAAAACACTTAAATCATACCCATCAAATTCTCTGACATTGCAAATAAGATAGAGGTCTACAACAAAAAGATGAATAAACTACTGTATATAGCTTATGGGTCAAAACAAAAGAGAAATTGAGGCCTTAAATGTTTGAAAAGGAATAAACACTGAATTAATGAAGAGTCCAAACTTAAAACTTAGAAAAAGAGCAACAAATAAATACGAAGAAAGAAGAAAAGAGATAATAATTATATAAGCAAAAAACCAAAACAAAACAATAAAATGTAAGAAAAGAAGCAATACAGCACATGCCAGGCCTGCCTGTGCACTCCTTTGATGAAAGAGCAGGGTTATGCTGCAGAGTGTGCCCACCCTGGCTCTGAGTACTCCTGACAAAGGTGTAGACCTGTTTCACAGCTGAACCAGCACCCAAGGTAACAAGCAACCTTGGGACAAACAGCAGTGATGAACCACACTGCCCCCACCCCTAGGCAGAAACTGTGAACACAGAGCCTGGCTACTTCCCTTGCCCTTTTCAAAACTGCCATTACCCTGTGTCACAAACAAGCACTGAGCCCTCCCCATAGAACTCCACCCCCAAGGGAACCAGCAGGGTGACCCAGAGAAGGGACAGAAAGCCTTTCTCTGCACAGAACTCAGAGGCAGAGAATATCATTGCCTACCACATTTCCTCAAAGAAGAAGTGCATTTAAACCAAGGCAACTAGTCAAAGAGAGAAGCCCACCCTCCCAGAAAGCTCTGAGAGTGAGAAACTCTAATAACCAAGAGAAAATACTGTAAGATGCTGCAAAACACCAACTGGAAAGTGAAAGAAAGACCTCTCCATATCTGCCCTTATGCCCAGGAAGAGAAACACATCAACTACAATGAACTCCCTCAGGAACAAAGCATCTCAGAGAGAAAATGAAAAATCTCCAGAAAAGGAACATATAGATTTGGAAATATATGATCTAAGTGACACAGAGTTCAAGCCTGCAGTCCTTAAAATACTCAGAGAGCTCAGGGAATATTGGCTGAGTTCTCAGACCCAGATAAATAATCTCAAAAAGGAAATTTCTGAACAAAAGGAACAATTTAACAAAGAAATTGAAACTCTAAAAAATAATCAAATAGAAATTCTGGAGATAAACAGTCCAATAAAAGAAGTAAAGCATGAACTAACTAGCATAAGAAGCAGGGCCAACCAGATGGAGGAAAGAATCAGAGACATCGAAGATAGAAACATAGAAATTGGACAGAAGGAAAAAGACAGAGATTTGATAAATAAATAAATAAACAAACAAACAAACAAATAAATAAATAAATCATCTCTACAAAAACTATCTGCCTCCATTAGAAAGAACAACATTAGGATAATAGGAATACCAGAAGAAACAGAACAGAGTTCTAATGAGAGCTTAACCAAACAAATAGTAGATGAGAACTTTCCAACCCTATAGGAAGAACTAAAATCTCTAATTCAAGAAGAAAACAGGAACCCTAGTTACCTGAATCACACCAGACCTTCTCCAAGGCACATTATACTGAAGATGTCAAAAATCAAAGACAAAGAAAGAATTCTCAAGGCTGGCAGAGGAAGAAACATTATAACCTTCCGAGGAAAGCTTATCAAGCTGTCATCAGACTTCTCAGCAGGAATTCTTTAAGTCAGAAGAAAGTGGAATCGTACATTCAAAATATTAAAATAATGGAACTACCAGCTAAGAATAATCTACCCAACAAAGTTATTCTTTAGATGTGAAGGAGGAATAAAGACCTTTTTCAGAGAACAGAAGCTGAGGGAATTTGCCAAAACAAGGCTGGCAGTCCAGGAAATATTAAGGAGGCTACTTGACCTGAAACAAAAAGCCTAATAAATGACAAAAAGGTGGGGGAACAAAAACATAATAAGAGAAGAAATAAAGGTTTAAATTCCCAAAAGAAAATAGAAATTAAAAGTATGTTTAAGAAAAGAAGCCACTGCATACATGAAACTTTCCTTTTCATAAACATCATGGTAACTATTAAATAAATAAGTAAATAAAACCTGAACCAAAACACACAACCAAATAAAAGAGAAAACGGAAGAAAAAAGTCATAGAACACCATCAAGCTAAAAAAACAGACAGCGAGAAATAAGCAAAGAAGAAACTGAGACTCCAAACAACCAAAAACCAGAAGACTAAATGGCCATAGGAAATCTTCATATGTCAATCATCATTTTAAGTATAAATGGTCTGAACTCACCAATAAGAAGGCACAGAGTAACTGACTGGCTTAGAAAACAAAACTCATCTATGTGCTATCTCCAAGAGACACACAAGATAAACAGACTCAGAGTGAAAAGATGGAAAGCAATATTCCAAGCAAATGGCATCCAGAGAAAAGCAGGAGTGGCTATACATATATCTGATGAAACAGACTGCAGGATAAAAAAGGTAATAAGAGAAAAAAATAGACGTTTCATAATGATAAAAGAAATAGTATAACAAGAAGACATGACACTCATCAATATATATGTCCCCAACCAGAAAGCACCAAATTTATAAAGCAAATACCTAAATATCTAAAAGCTGAAACTGACAAAAGCATAATTATAGTAGGGGAACCAAACACCCCCTTTACAGTAATGGGCAGATCATTCAAACAGAAGATAAATAAAGAAATATCAACTCTAAATGATACATTACAACATTTGGACATAATTGACATTCATAGGACACTCCATTCTACAACATAAAACTACAAATTCTATTCTAGTGCACATGGAACATTCTCAAGGGTAGACCATATGCTGGGACAAAAAACTAACCTCAGCAAATTCAAGAAAATTGAAACCATACAAAACACATTCTCAGACCACAAAGGCTTGACATTAAAGATCAACTGCACACACAAAAAGCAGAAAAACCTACATATACATGGAGATTAAACAACATATTATTTTAAAATGACTGGATCAAAGAAGAAATAAAAGAAGAGATTTAAAAATATGTAGAAACAAATGATAATAAAAATACAATGGATGAAAATTTGGGGGATGCAACAAAAGCAGTAATAAGGGGGAAATTTATATTATTACAGGCCTATCTCAAGAAACAAGAAAGAGCACAAGTAAACAAACTAAATCCCATCTTAAAGAACTAGAAAAAGAAGAACAAAAAAGCCAAGAGTCAGCAGAATGAAGGCAATAATAAAAATCTGAGCAAAACTAAATGAAACAGAGAACAACAACATCAACAACAGATAGAGAAAATTAATGCAACAAAGAGCTGGTTCTTTGAAAAAAACCAATAAGATTGACAAACCCCTGGCTAGGCTCACCAAAGGGCAAGGAGAAAAAATACATATAACCAAAAATAAGAAATGAAGAAGGAGAAATTAGCACTGATACCACAGAAATACAAAGGATAATAAGAAAACATTATACAGGACTATATGCTTCCAAATTTAACAACCCCAAATAAATGGACAAGTTCCTGGAAACACATAGTCTACCTAGACTGAACCAAGAAGAACTGGACAATCTAAATATACCAATCAATTTCCTTTTCCTTCAGAAAGGAAATTGAAGCAATCATTGAAAATCTCCCCAAAGGTAAAATTCCAGGACCATGTGGTCTTGCCAATGAGTTTTATCAAGCATTCGAAGAGGAACTAATGCCTATTCACCTCAAACTTTTTTCTTTTTTTTTTTTTTTTTTGCTTTTTGGTATGTGGGTAGCTCCCTGGCTGGGAATCAAACCCAGGCCGCAATGCTGACAGCGCCAGCACCGAAGCCTTAAGCCACTACACCATCAGGGAACTCCAGCACCTCAAACTCTTGCAAAAAAATTGAAGAAGGGACAATACTTCTCAACTCTTTCCACGAGGCCAATATAGCCTCAATACCAAATCCTGATCAGGATAACACAAAAAAGAAAACTATAGACCAATATCTCTGATGAACACTGATGCAAAAATCATAAATAAAATACTAGCAAATAAAATACAACAATGCATTGAAAAGATTATACACCATGATCCAGAGGGATTCATTTCACACAAGGATGGTTCAACATATGCAAATCAATCAATGTGATACACCACATAAACAAACTAAAGGATAAAAACTGTAGGATTATATCAATTGACACAAAAAAGCATTTGACAAGAAACAACATTAATTTATGATCAAAACACTCAATAAATAGGTATAGAAGAAAAGTACTTCAACATAAGGTACATATAACAAACCCTCAGCTAATATACTGAATAAGGAAAAAATTGAAGGCTATTCTCCTACAATTAGGAACAAGACAGGGATGTTCCCTGTCACCACTGCTATTCAATATAGTTAGAACTGGAAGTTCTAGCCAGAGCAATCGGGCAAGAGAAAGGAATAAAAGGCATTCAAATTGGGAGAGAAGAAGTTAAACTGTCACTTTTTGCAGATGACACAATTCTTTATATAGAAAATTCTAAAGACTCCACCAAAAAACTATTAGAAATAATAGACAAATACAGTAAAGTTGCAAGATATAAAATCAATGTACAAAAATCAATTGCACTTCTATATACCAACAACAAAAGTTCAGAAATAGAAATGAGACAAACAGTATCTTTTGCAATCACAACAAAAAGCATAAAATACCTAGGAATAAACTTAACGAAGAACATGAAGGACTTATGTATGGAAAACTATAAGACACTATTAAAAGGAATTGAAGAGGACACAAAGAAATAGCAAGATATTCCCTGTTCATGGATTGGAAGAATCAACATAGCCAAAAGGCCTATATTACCCAAAGCAATATATAGATTTAATGCAATTCCCATAAAAAATCTCACAGAGATTCTTTCAAGAAATAGACAAAAGAATCATCAAATTTTTATAAAACCACAAAAAACCCAATCGCCAAAGCAATCCTACATAAAAAGCATAAGGCTGGAGGCATTACACTCCCCGATTTCAATCTATACTTCAAAGCATCAATAATCAAGCCGGCTTGGTACTGGCAGAAAAGCAGACACATAGACCAATGGAACAGAATCTAAAACCCAGAAATAAACCCACAAATATATGAACAGATAATTTTTGACAAAGTAGAGAAAAATATACAATGGGGAAAAGAAATCCTCTTCAGTAGATGGTGCTGAGAAATTTGCAAAAACACATGCAAAAGAATGAATCTGAACTGCGAACTATCACCATATAACAAAATTAACTCAAAATGGATTAAAGACCTTCACATAAGACCCAAAACAATAAACTAAATAGAAGAAAATATTGGTACTAAACTTATATACCTTGGGCTCAAGGAGGACTTCATGAACCTGACCTTAAAGGCAAGGGAAATAAAACCAAAAATAAATAAATGGGAGTTTCCTGGTGGTATAGTAGCTAGGCTTTGGTGCTCTCAATGCTGCAGCTTGTGTTCAATTCCCAGTCAGGGAACTACCAAAATAAATAAATAGATAAATAAATAAATGAAAAATAAAATAAAAAATAAAAATAAATAAATGAATGGGACTATGTCAACTTAACTTAAAAAGTTTCTGCACAGTAAAAGAAAGCATCAACAAAGCAAACAGAAAGCCAACCAAATGGAGGAAAATATTTTCAAGCAATGCCTCTGATAAAAGCTTAATATCTAAAATATATCTTACACAACTCAACAATAAAAAAACAAACAATCCAATTTAAAAATGGGCAGAGGACCTAATCCAATTTAAAAATGGGCAGAGGACCTGGTCACGTACTTCTCCCAGGAAGACATACAAAGGACCAACAGAGATATGAAAAAATGCTCAACTTCACTAGTTAACAGAAAAATGTAAATCAAAACCACAATGAGTTACCACCTCATACCTGTTTGAATGGCTATAATTAACAAGACAGAATAACAATGTTGAAGAGGATGTGGAGGTAAAGGAACTCTCATATACTGCTGGTGGGAATGCAAACTGGTACAACCACTATGGAAGACAGTATGAAGGTTCCTCAAAATATTAAGAATAATGTTACCATATGACCTGGCATTCCCACTTCTGGATGTCTAACCAAAAAATTTGAAAACCTTTGTCCACAATGATACATGCACTCCAATGTTCATCGCAGCACTATTCACAGTGGCCAAATCATGGAAGTAGTCCAAGTGTTCTTTGGTAGATGACTAGCTGAAGAATATGGGTACATATACACAATGGAATATTACACAGCCATAAGAAAAGATGAAAAAGAGCCATTTATGACAACATGGAGGACCTTGAGACCAACACGCAAAATGAAATAAGCCAGTTAGAAAAAAGACAAGAACCATATGATCTCTCTAATTTGTGGAACACAAAGCTGAAAGCCACAAAGAAACAAAAACTCATGGACACAATCAATAGTTTAGTGGTTAGTGGGTATCTGAGGGTATGCTGGAGGGGAGTATGAGAGGAGGGAGAGAGTCAAATATATAGTGATGGAAAGAGAACTGACTCGGGTGATGAACACATAACACAACACATAGATGATGTATTGTAGAATTATGCACCTGGAACCTATGTAATTTTTACTAATCAATGTCACCCCAATAAACCTAACAATAATGGGGGAGGGAAGAAAAGAAGCAATAAAGAGACAAAACAAATACAAACTTTTTTAAAAAAAAAAAGAATAAAGGTCTGGGGAAACTGGCCAGGAAAAAAAAAGTATCAAATATATATATATATTTATGTACAACTACTTATTGATGAAAAGTATGTGAGTAAACAATAAATGTAATTCAGTAATATTTAGATAAAATTTTAAAATTCTAGAAAAGTATCTTATCAAAAATGACTCAAGGAAAACCTTTTGGTGAAGATGGCAGAGTAGGTAAATGCTGTACTTTCCTCCTCCCATGACCACCTTAAAATTATAAGAATCACCTGAAATCTAGCTGAACGGGAGTCCTACCTCAAAAGACATACAGATGAAGCCTCCTTGAGACTGGTAGGAGGGTGGATATATGGAATGGGCTGGTCCCACATCCACATGTGACCATTAAAAAGTAGAAGAAATATCTCTACTGCAGACATCTCCCCAGAGAAGTGAGTGGTCCAAGCCCCATATCATGCTGCCCAACCTAGAGTTCCAGTGCTAGAAAGAGAAGTCCCCATAACTTCTGGCTGTGAAAACCAGTGGAGTGAGTGAGACAAGGGCAGTTGGAGTCCCAGATGCTCCTCTTAAAGGGTTCATACATAACTAAAATGATGCCAGGAACATATGGAGAGGAACTGAGTTATCTGGCTTCAGGACAAGGGCTGGAGGAGCAGCTTTCTCCTGGACAGAAATGCTGGCAGAAACCACTATTCCTTGGCTGAGCCCTCCCTTTTCCCACTGTGCAGATGCAGGTGGCCATCATATCTGAGTTTCCATCAACCTGGCTGACACCATTTGCCCCACACTGGTGATTTTCTGAGACCCTGTCCCACTCAACTTGTGGGCCCACCCAAGCTGCTTCCAGTGGCTTTTCCATACAAATGGCTTGTCTTGACTCATGCTGAGACTTTCCTAAAATCTCTCAAAGGTTCACAAAGAAATAACAAGACAAGACTCCAGAAAAAAAGCTAAACAAAATGGGGATAAGAAAGCTAACAGACTAAGAGTTCAAAGCACATATTAGAAGGTTGCTCAATGATCTCAGTGAAAACGTCAACAAAAAGATATAAAACATAAAAATAGAGATAGAAAACATCGAAAAGAACTGGTCAGAAATAAAGAATACGATAAATGAAATGAAGAATACATTAGAGAAAAATCAACTAGATTAGATGAATCAGAGGACTGAATCAGTAATTTAGAAAATAAGGCAGGAGAAAACACTCAATCTGAAAAGCAAAAAGAAAGAGAATCGAAAAGAAAGATAGAAAGAAAGAAAGAAAGAAAGAAAGAAAGAAAGAAAGAAAGAAAGAAAGACAGAAAGAAAGAAAGAAAGAAAAGTAGTTTAAGGGGTCTTTGGGACAATATCAGCAGACCGCCATTTGTACTGTAGGGTACTAGAAGGAGAAAAGAGAAAGACCAAAAAATTGAAAACCTATCTGAAGAAATAATGACTGAAAACACCCCTAACCTAACAAAGAAAATAGACATACAAGCCCAGAAAGCACAAGGAGCCTCCAACAGGATAAACCCAGAGAGCCCCACAACAATACACATCATAATTAAAATCATAAAACAAAGAAGTAACCCAAGATGGCAGATTATGTAAACACTATGCCTAATGCCTCCCAGGATCACATCACAGTTACAGATAAATTATAGAACAGTCAACCTCCAGAATCATCTGAAGACTAGCTGGACAGAACCCCTATAACTAAAGATATAAAGAAGAGGCCACGTCAAGACTGGTAGGAGGAGCAGAGAAACAAAATGGGCTGACTCCAAATCCATTAGATAGTGATTGAACACCAGGAAGGATACCTCAGTGGGAGAAGTTCCCCCAGGACAGGTAAATGTCCCAGCCCCACACCAAGCTTCCCAACCCAGGGGCCCTGTGCTGGGAAGAGGAGTTCCCACAACACCTGACAGTAAAAATCAGTGAGGATTCTGTGTTAATCACAGTGAGATGGAAGGTGGCTGGAAACCCAGATACCTTAAAAGGCATACACACAGACTCACTAGCTTGCAAACACTCATCTGCTCTTCGGTGGAGGGGCAACAACTTTGAAGGTGCCAAAGACATATGGGCAGAGGATGAACTGTGTGATTTTGGGGTGAGAGATGGAGGGGCAAATGTAGAGCTTGCCTCATGAGAAGCCTGCAAGAGGGCACCATGTTTTTCATGTTGAACCCTCTTACAAAAGGTCAAATCTGAGATTGCATTGGTTTGGTGAAGTCTGTGTGTGTACCACCTTGGTTATGTCCTGGGGCCCCACCTGACACAGTTAGTACTACTACATCACCCAAGGTACTCTCTGAAGCTGAATGATAAGCTCTGTCTCACAAGCTGGAAGCCTTTTGCAGCAACAGATGGCTTACAAAAGTCCTGGGAAATTTTGTTGGTAAACCGTGAGCCACAATCTGCACTGCAGCTTCTTTTGGGCAACTCTCAGGGATTTGCAAGCCTGTAGTGAGGGGTGGCTGGTTGCAGTATTCTCAGAGAAACATCAATTGGTTACAGGCCAGGAACTGCCCCAAGAACCAAATTTTCACTAAAGTTGTAAAAACCACTGTCCACACCTCCTGTCTCTCTGGGACTCCACCTTGCTCAGGTAGGACTGCATCATCAAAGGCAATCTCAACATGGGTCAACCTTCCTGGGCCACACACCTAAGGGGGTACTTTTACTGGCTGAGTCTTACAGGCAGCTGGCAGGTGGCAATAGGCTTGGAAGTCCTGGGCCAGTTGCTAAGATGCCTCAGCCATAACACTGGTGGCAGCCAGACTCAATTCACAGTGAGGTCAACCTCACATGCTTCAGGTCCAGCACAGGCAGCAGCCAACCATGTAGAGCTTTATGGCTTTTAATAAGGAGTTGCCAGCCAGTCATAGGCAAGGCTGACATTGGCCTGTACAGGAATCCCTCCCAAGAGATACCAAAAAACAATACACCCAGAGGGCAGCTTTGAACCACACCAAAGCACTACATTACTAACATCACAATCAGCACACCAAAGGGTGGTTTCAACAGGCATAAGAGCCCACTGGGGCAAATCCCACTTTGAGGGGTTAGCCCCCATACAGAAGCTTATACACTGTGGGTATAGCCAGTCCTTACAGTAAATCAGCCTGAGAGACAAACCCATCCACCATTGTGCAAAAAGGAATCAAGGCTCTACTATAATGGAAGAACACACACAAGGAATACTCCTGGAACATGAGCACAGGAGATTATGGCAATTGCACCATTCGACCACACAGGACCCATATTACACAAGGACATAGAGCAAAGACTGAAAGACATAAGAGATCTACCTACTACATAGAAGCAAACACAGAGAGGCAGCCAGGATGAGAAAGCAAAGAAACATGTCCCAAATAAAAGAAGAGGAGAAACCTCCAGAAATAGAACTAAATGAAAAGGAGACAACTAACCTACCAGAGACAGAGTTTAAAGCACAGGTTTCAAGAATGCTTAAGGAACTTAGTGAGAATTTTGACAAAGAGATAGTAAATATAAAAAAAAGAGATAGAAACTATAAAAAAGAACCAGTCAGAAATAAAGAACACAATAACAAAAATGAAGAATGCACCAGAAGGAATCAATAGCAGATTAGATGAAGTAGAGGACCAAATCAGCAATATAGAAGAAAAGGTAGCAGAAAACACGCAATCAAGACAAAAAAAAAGAAAAAAAAATTTTTTTTAAATGAAGATAGTTTAAGAGATCTGTTAGACATCAAGCATAACAACACTCACATCATATAAGTACCAGAAGGAGAAAAGAGGAAGTAAAGGATTGAGAACCGATTTTAAGAAATAATAACTGAAAACTTCTCTAACCTGTTGAAGGAAATAAACATACAAGCCCAGGAAGCAAAGAGAGTTCCAAATAAGATGAACCCGAACAGGCCCACACCAGGACACATCATAATAAGAGTGGCAAGTGTTAAATACAAAGAGAGAATACTAAAAGGAGCAGGAGAATGACAATTAGTTATGTGTAAAGGAGCTCCCATAAGACTAACAGCAGATTTCTAAACAGAAACTATGAAGGTCAGAAAGGAGTGGCACGAAATATTCAAAGTAGTGAAAAACAAGGGCCTACAACCAAGACTATTCTACCCAGTAAGGCTATCATTTAAAATTGAAGGGGGACCTAAGATGATGGTGGGAGACAAGATAATTGAAACCTCTACTGGAAAATACAATTGAATAACTGGGTTCCAACAGGGGAAACCCAGAGGGGCACAGCATTACCTGAGAGATACACATATCTCAAGAAAACACCTGAAGGTCAGAGAAAGGGGACAAATGGGAGAGGATGTAAGGGAGTGGTGTGAAGATGGAGCTGCAGAATCCAACCCAGGTCTGGCAGAGAAAGAAGTGGAAGCACGAGCAACTGAAACCTGTAAGATTGTGGGCAAGTTAAAACACAAACAAAGCAGCAGCAAGCTAGGATCTCAAACAGAGCACCATGCACTAGGCACACTAGAGGCTGAACAAAGGCTCTGAACTGCCCTGGGTGAGAATAGGGCCCCACCCACAATGCAGCACAAGCACAATAGCACCGGCTCAACCACAACTCTGGGTGAGTTTGAAACTAAGAGCCAGTAGCCATGGAAATGCTGATCCAAATAAAATACGATCATGGGTGAAACACAGGTTCGGGAGAACAAAGAAAGGCAGAGTCAGCAACTTGTGCCTGGCCCACGCAGGCATCCCTGATGAACAGGCTTGTGTTAGGCAGAGCCAGCATCCAGGAGAGGGACCCCAGTATAAAAAGCAGCTTTAAACCACTTTGCCCCAACCCTCCAGGCAGAAAATATAGACACAGAGCCTGGCTGCTTCCCCTAACTCTTTCTCAAACTCTCCCCCCACCAACCCCACATAGTGCCTTCTTTATAGCTAGCTAAGAAAAAAGAACTGCAAACAAACTTGTGCTCTTCCCATGTGACCATTGCCATGGAAACTAGCAGCAGGGCTTAGGAGAACTGCAAAACACAGGAGCAGCTTCTGCCTGCACTCTTGTCAGAGGCGTTAAAAACCACATTTTCCAATAGAGGAGGATCATGGAGTCCAAGACTACTGGGTCAAAGAAGAGAAACCCACATTCCAGGAAAGCTCCCAGAGTGAAAAGACCAAACAGTCAAGAGAAAATATTGTAAGTCGCTGCAGTAACACCAACTAAGAAGTGAAAGAAAAAACTCTTAATATCTGCCAGGGAAAAAGTTCTTGTGCCCAGGAAAATTAAGACATCAAATACAGCACCTTAGGGTTCAAAGCCGATCGGAAAGAAAATGAAAAATCTCCAGAAAAAGAACTTATACATTTGGAAATATATTATCTAAATGACGCAGAATTTAAGACTGCAGTTCTTAAGACACTCAGCTAAAAGAATGCTGGTGGAGTACTCAGATGAAGCTAAATGATCTCAGAAAGGAAATTTGTGACCAAAGGAATATTTTAACAAAGAAATTGAAAATATAAAAATAAAAAAATAAAAATTCTGGAAATAAACAAAAAAATAAGAGATGAGAAATGGACTAACTAGCATAGGAAACTGCTGACCAAATGGAAAAAATAATTGGCAATATCAAAGACAGAAACATTGAGATGTCACAGAAAGAAAAGGAGAGATTTGAGAGTAAAAAGAAAAAAAAAGAAAAGAAAAGAAAGTGCCATACAAGAAATTTCTGACACCATTAGAAAGAATAATATTAGAATAAGAGTACCAGTAGGGGTAAAGCAGGAATCCACAGAGAGCTTATTCAAACAAATAGTAGATGAGAACTTTCCAAACATGAGAAAACTGGAACCTCAAATTCAAGAAGAAAATAAAACCCCAAGCTGAAGATGTCAAAAATCAAAGACAAGGAAAAACTTCTTAAAGGGGTGTAGATATAACCTTTAAAGGAACTGTAGATAGACCAATCAATAGTAAAGTAATTGAAACAATCATCCAAAACCTCCCCAAAGGTAAAAGCCCCAGACCAGATGGTCTCACAAATGAGTTTATCAAGCATTCAAAGTAGAATTAATGCTTATCCTCCTCAGACATTTACAAAAAAAGTTGAAGAAGAGACAATACTACCCAACTCATTCTACAAGGCTAGCATTACCTTAATACCAAGCCTGTTAAGAATAACACAAAAAAAGAAAACTATAGACCAATATCTCTGATGAACACAGATGCAAAAATCTTAAACAATATATAGTAAATAGAATACAATGATGCATTTAAAAGATTATACACCATGATCAAGTAGGATTCACTCCAGGGGCACAAGGATGGTTCAACATACACGTATCAATCAATGTGATGCACTACATAAACAAAATAAAAGATAAAAACCATATGATCATATCAATTGATGCAGAAAAAAAAGCATTTGATAAGATACAACATTTATATGTGATCAAAACACTAAATAAGTGGGTATGGAAGAAAAGTACCTCAACATAATGAAGGCCATATGTGCCAAACCCTCAGCTAATATCATACTGAACAAGAAAAAGCTGAGACCTATTCTCCTAAAATCAGGAAAAAGACATGGATGCCCCCTGGCACTGCTATTCAATAGAGCACTAGTAATTCTAGCCAAAGCAATTAGGCAAGAGAAAGGAATAAAAGGTACCCAAATTGGTTGAGAAGAGTCAAACTGTCACTCTTTGCAAATGACATGATCCTTTACATAGAAAACTCTAAAAACCCCACCAGAAATCTATTAGAAACAATAAATAAATACAGTAAAATTGTAGAATACAAAATCAATGTACAAAAATCAATTGCATTTTACCTACCAACAATAAAGTTTTAGAAAAAGAAAGGGAAAAAATAATACCTTCTGCAACTGCAACGAAAAGAATAAAATACCTAGAAATAAACTTAAGAAATAACTTAAAGGACTTATACAATGAAAACTATGACACTATTTTAAAAAATTAAAGAGGACAAAAAGAAATGGAAAGTTATTCTGTATTTATTGGTTGAAAGACTCAACATAGTTAAAATGACCATATTACCAAAAGCAATATACCAAGTTACTGCAATTCCCATCAAAATCCCACAGACATTTTTTTCACGAAATAGATTTTAAAATTATCAGATTCATATGAAACTAAAAAAAAAGGCCCCAAATTGCCAAAGAATAAGGATTGAGGCATCACTTTCCCTGATTTCAATTTATACTACACAGCAACAATAATCAAAACAGCTTGGTACTGGCAGAAAAAAATAGACACATAAACCAATGAAACAGAATTAAAAACTCAGTAATAAATCCACAAATATATAGGCAAATAGTTTTTGACAAAGGAGCGAAAAATATACAATGGAAAAAGAAATCATCTTCAGTAAATGGTGCTGGGAAAAATGGGAAAACCACATGCAAAAAAATGAATTTGAACTGCGAAATTCACCATATACAAAATTGAACTCAAAATGGATTAAAGACCTCCACATAAGACTGAAACAATAAATGTAAAAAAAAAAATTTAAAAATTGGTATTAAACTTACAGACCTTGGGTCCAAGGAGGACTTTATGAACCTGACCTCAAAGGTAAGGGAAGTAAAAGCAAAAATAAACAAATAGGACAGTGTCAAACTAAAAAGCCTCTGCAAAGCAAAAGAAGTCACCAGCAAGGCAAAGAGACAGCCAACTAAATGGGAAAAATATTTGCAAACAATGCCTCTAATAAATATATAAATATATTTAAAAACTCATATGATTCAACAACAAAAATACAAACAATCCAATTTAAAAATGGGCAGAGGACCTGAAGAGATACTTGACCCAAGAAGACATACAAATGGCCAACAGATATATGAAAAACATGCTCAATTTTATTAACTATTAGGGAAATGCCAATCGAAATGACAAAGATATACCACCTTTTGCTTGTTAACAAGACAAGGAATAACAAGTTCTGGAGAGACAGTGGAGAAGAAGGAACCCTCCGTACACTGCTAGTGGGAATGGAAATTTGTATAACAACAGTGGAGGACAGTGTGGATGTTCCTCAGAAAATTGGGACTGGAATTATCATTTGACCCAATAATCCCCATTCTGGGTATCTACGATAAAAATTTGAAAACCTTAGTCTGTAAAGACATATGTACAATAATGTTCATTGCAGTGCTATTAATGGTGATCAAGTCATGGAAAAAACCAAAGTGCCCTTTGATAGATGACTGGATAAAGAACCTGTGGTACTTATACACAATGAAATATCACTCAATTGTAAGAAAAGATAAAATACTGCCATATGTGACAAAATGAATGGAACTTGAGATTATCATGCTAGGCAAAGTAAGTCAGACAAACAAAAAAACAAACCAAAGAACCATATAACCTCACTCATATGTGAAATATAAAACTGAAAGCAACAAAGAAATGAAAACTTATGGACATAGTCAATAGTTTGGTGGTTGCCTGAATAGAAGGAGGGAAGCAGGTAGGAGAGGAGGAGGGGGACTAAAATATGTGGTGATGGAAAAAGAACTGACTCTGGGTGGTGAATACATAATTTAACATATAAACGATGTAGTGTAGAATTGTACACCTGGTACCTATGTAATTTGTACTAACCAAGGTCACCCCAATAAATTTTTTTTAAAAATTGAAGGCGAGATATAGAGCTTCCAAGGCAAGAAAAATTTAAAGAAATTCACTACCACCAAGCCAATTTTACAAGTAATGTTAAAAGGAATTCTTTAAGCAGAAGAAAGGAAAAAACAAACAAACCAAGATAAATAATATGAATAATAAAATGGAAATAACTATGTACCTATCAATAACCACTTTAAATGTAAATGGATTAAATGCTCTAATAAAAAAAAAAAACAACAGGGTAAGAATGGATAAGAAAACAAGACCCAGGCATATGCTGTCTACAAGAGACCCACTTTAGATAAAAAGACCCACATAGACTGAAAGTAAAGGGAAGGAAAAGATAATTCAAGCAAATATAAATGAGAAAAAACCTGGGATCACAATACTTATATTGGATAAAATGACTTTAAAATGAAGATTATAACAATAGACAAAGAAAAGAACTTTACATAATAATAAAGGAATCAATCCAACAAGAGGATGTCACCTTAGTAAATATTTAGGGACCCAACCTAGGAGCACATAAATAAAAAATGTAAATATCGACCAACATTAAGGCAGAGATAAACAGTAACACAATCATAGTAGGAGACTTTAACATCCCGCTGACACCAATGGACAGATATTCCAGACAGAAAATCAATGAGGAAACAGTGCCTGAAATGACACACTAGATGAGATAAATTTAATTGATATTTTTAGAGCATTTCACTCCAAAACAGCAGAATACACATTATTTTCAAGTGCACATGAAACATTTTCCAAGATAGAACACATATTAGGCCACAAAAAAAGTCTCAATAAATTTAAGAAGATTGAAATCATAACAAGCATCTCCTCTGATCACAATTTTATGAAACTAAAAAACCAATTACAAGAAAAAAAACTGAAAAACACACAAATACATGATGGCTAAATAACATGCTACTAAATAATGAATGGGTCAGCAATGTGAGCAAAGTTGACATAAAAATACACCTTGAGACAAATGAAAATGAAAACACAATGACCCAGCAGTTCTCAGTGAAAAATTCATAGCAATTCAGGCCTACCTAAAGAAACAAGAAAAATCTCAATAAACAGTCTAACTTTACATGTAAGGGACCTACAAAAAGAACAACTATAAAAGCCTAATGTGTGTGCAAAGAAGGAAAATATAGATTAGAGAAAAAATAAATAAAATTGAGAATAAAAAAATACAAAATATCAATAAAACCAAGAAATGGTTTTTTGAAAAGATAAACAAACCTTTAACCAGACACATCAAGAAAAAAATGAGACAGGACCCAAATAAATAAAATTTAAAGTGAAAGAGGAGAGGTGGCAATAAATACAAAAAAAATTTAAGAAAATATTATAAGCACCTTTATGCCAACAAATGGAACCATCTGGGGGGAAATGGAAACATTTTTAGAAGCATACAATTTTTCATGGCTGAATCATGAAGAAACAGAAAATGTGAACAGATTGATTACTATCAATGAAATCGAATTAATAATCAACAAGCTCCCAATAAATGAAAGTTCTGGACCAGATGGCATCACAGGTGAATTTTACCAAACATTCAAAGAAGAATAAACATCTATTCTCTTCAAACTATTTCAAAAAATCAAAGAGGAGAAAAGGTTTCCAAGCTTATTTTATGAGACCACCATTACCCTGATTCCAAAACCAGACAAAGACATTGTAAGAAAAGAAAACTATAGGTGTATCCCTACTGAACATAAATGCAAAAATTCTCAACAAAATATTAGCAAACTGAATTCAGCAATACATAAAAAACAACATACAGCATGATCAAGTGGGATTCATTCCTGCTATGCAAAGTTAGTTCAATATTGGCAAATCAATTAACACGATCCACCACATCAAAAAAATATAAAATAAAAATTATATGGTCATATCAGTAGATGCAGAAAAAGCATTCAACAAAATTCAGCAGTGATTTATGATAAAGAGGGAAATATATCTCAACCATGTATGTCAAACACATAGCTAATATCATAGCCAATGGAAAAAAGCTAAAAGCATTCTCCTTAAGATTAAGTAAAAGACTAGGATGCCCACATTCACCACTTTTATTTAAAATAGTACTGAAAGTTTTAGCTACAACAATCAGTCAATAAAAATAAAGAAAAGGCATCCAAATGGGAAAGAAAGAAGTAAAAATTGCATTATTTGCAGATGACATAATATTATATATAGAGAACCACAAAGATTCCACCCCCAAACTATAACTGATAAATAAATTTAGTACAAGATAAAATATTTAGAAATTGGTTGTATTTTTATGCACCAATAATAAATAGTAGAAAGAGAAATTAAGAAAACAATTCCATTTACAATTTCACTTAAAAAATACCTAGGAGTAATTTTAACCAAGGATGTAAAAAACCTGTATTCAGAAAATGATAAAACATTAATGAGAGAAATTAAAGAAGATACAAATAAATGAAAACACATACAATACTCATGAAAAAGAAGAATTAATACAGTTAAAATGTTTATACTACCCAAAGCAATTTATAGATTCAATGCAATCCCTATCAGAAAACCAATGGCATTTTTCACAGAACTAGAACAATTAATCTCAAATTTTATATGGAACCATTAAAGACCTAGAATAGCCACCACAACCCTGAGAAAGTAGAACAAAGCTAGGGGTATCATGCTACCAGATATCAAATTACACTACAAGCCCATAGTAATAAAAACAGTGTGATACTGGCATAATAACAGACATATAGATCAATGGAACTGAATAGAGAGCTCAGAAATAAATCCATATCTATATGGTCAGCTAATCCACTTGTATGACAAAGGAAGCAAGAATTTACATTGGGCAAAGACAGTCTATTCAATAAATGATGCTGGGAAAATGGAACAGATACATGTCAAAAAAATTAAACTGTGGGGGGTACCTAAGATGACAGAGAAAGAGGAGATTCTTAAAACCTCTTCTGGAATGCAGTGGAACAACTAGGATCCAACACAGGAAGACCTGAGTGACACAGTCTCTGCTGAGAGATCCACACATTCCAAGAAAACATCTGAAGGTCAGAAAAAGAGGGGTGAAAGAGAGAGGAGGAGGGAGCAGAGTGGAGATGCGGCTCTGGCCAGAGAAATGTTGACAGAAGCAATGAGGAGGGAGCCAGGGGACACTAGTTGAGAAGCAACATGATCCTGGGTGGGTTGGAGGCCAAGTGGTGGCAAGAGTGGAGGGAAGAGTGGCTGAAACCCTGTGAGATCATGGGTGAGTTGAAATCCCAAGGCGTGGCAGCATGCTGGGGCCCAATTGGAGCACTGTGTCCCAGGGTAGGTTAGAGGCTGAACAAAGCATCTGAACTGCACTGAACAATAATAGGGCCCACAGCTGAAGCGTCGCATCATAAACATAAATTTGCCTTGGGCGAGTCTGAAACTGAGAACTGGCTGCTGTGGAAATGTTGACCAGAATAAAACATGGTCCTGAGTGAAATTTGAGCTCAGGAGAAAGAAGCAAGTCTGAGCCAGTGGAATGCACTCAGCCTGTCACCTATGTGAACACAGCCTCCTCCTGGCCCAGCCCGCACCGGCTGTCCCAGGCATCCCTGGAGAACAGACTAGTGTTGCAGTAAAGTCAGCAACCATGGGAGCTACTGCAGAAAAAAAAGCAGCTACAGATCATGTTGCCCCTCACACTAGGCAGAAACCAGAGACACTCAACCTGGCTACTTCCCCTAACTCTCTTCCAAAGCTACCCCATACAACTCCACCTAGTATCTACTCCACAGTTAGCTGCAATAAAAAATCAGGGGCGGGGCAAACAAACTTGTGCCCTTTTTAACAAACCCTGCACTTGCAAAAACTGGCTATAGAACCAAGGAAAACTCCAAAACACAGGCACAGCAGCTTTTTCCTGCACTGATCTCAGAGGCATAGCACACCATAGCTCACTATATTTTCCAAAAGATGAGGCACATTGAGAATAAGGTAACTGAATCAAAGAAGGCAAGCCTACCTTGCAGGAAAGTTCCCAGAGATAGGAGTTTGAATAGCCAAGAGAAAAGTATTGGAAGATGTTATGGCAATACTGACTAGGAAAAAAAGAAAAGAGAAAGAAGAAAAGAAAAAAAGAAAGAAAGAAAGAAAGAAAGAGAGAGAGAGAGAGAGAGAGAGAGAGAAGGAAGGAAGGAAGGAAGGAAGGAAGGAAGGAAGAAAAAGAGAAAGAAAGGAAGAAAGAAGGGAGGGAGGGAGGGAGGGAGGGAGGGAGGAAAGGAGGGAGGGAAGGAGGGAGGGAGGGAAGGAAGGAGGGAGGGAGGGAAGGAAGGACGGACCTCTCTATATCTGACACAGAAAAAGCCCTCATGCCCAGAAAAAGAAGCATATCAAATACAATGCAAATACAATGTATACCTTAGGATTAAAAGTTTCTCAGAAAGAAAATGAAAAATCTTCAGAAAAGGAAATAATAAATGTGGAAATATATGATTTAAGTGATACAGAGAACATGGCTGCAGTTCTTAAGACACTCAGAGAGCTGAAAGAATGTTAGCAGAGTACCCAGATACAGCTAAATAATCTCAGAAAGGAAATCTGTGAACAAAAGGAACATTTTAACAAAGAAATTGAAAATATATACAAGAATCAAATAGAAATTTGAGAGATAAACAATGAAATAAAAGAACTGAGAAATAAACTAACTACCTTAGGAAACAAGGCCAACCAAATGAAGGAAAGAATTAGTGATATCAAAGATTGGAACATGGAAACAACACAGAAAGAAAAAAATAGGGACTTCAAAGTCAAAAGAACTGAAAGAACTACCTAACTCCATTAGAAAGGGCAATATTAGAAAAATAGGAATAGAAGAAGCAGAACAGAGCTCCACAGAGAGCTTACTCAAACAAATAATATATAAGAGCTTTCCAAATGCATGGAAAGATCTGGAATCTCAAATTCAAGAAGAAAATAGGTCCCTTAGAACCCCAGCAGATCTTCTTCAAAGCATATTATACTGAAAATGTAAAAAATCAAAAACATAAAAAAGAATTCTCAAGGCAGCCAGGGAGAAAATAACTATAACTTTTAAAGGAAAGCCTATCAGGCTATTATCAGACTTCTCAGCAGAAACTCCACAAGCCTGGAGAAAGTGAAATCAAATATTTAAAATACTAAAAGAGAAATTTCCAGTCAAGAATAATTTATCCAGCAAAATTATCCTTCAGATATGAAGGAGGAATAAAGATATTTTCAGAGATACAGAAGCTGAGGAAATTCTCCAGTATAAGGCTGGCATTTCATGAAATACTGAAGGAAGCTGTTTGACCTGAAACATAAAATCAAAATAAATGAGGGAGAGTTATGACAACAAAAAAGAAATAAAAAAGGAAGAAAGTAATGGCCATAGGAAATTCTCATACATCAGTCATCACCCTAAGTGTTAATGGACTGAAATCACCAAAAAAAAGGCACAGACTAACAGACTGGATTAAAAAAAAATTTTATATGCTATTTCCAAGAGAAATACCTCAGCCATGTAGACAAACACAGACATATAGCGAAAAGATGAAAAATAATATTCCAAGAAAATGACATCCAGAGAAAAGTAGGTCACCATACTGATATCTGAAAAAACAGACTTCAAGATAAAGGTGACAAGAGACAAAGATGTACATTTCATAGTAATAAAAGGGACAATACAACAACAGGAAGACATGACACTCATTAATATATATGCCCTCAATCAGAAAGCACCAAAATTTACAAAGCAACTACTAACAGATTTATAAAGATAAACATTGGACATTATTGACATTTATAGGGCAATTCATCCAACAACAAAAGACCATACATTCTTTTCTAGTGCACTTGGAACATTCTCAAGCATAAACCATATGCTGGGACACAAAAGTAGCTCCAGCAAATTAAAAAAGATTTAAATCATACCAAGTGTTTTTTCAGACCACAAAGCTTTGAAATTGGAGATCAACTACAAAAAGAAAGGAGAAAAAAAATCACATATACATGAAGATTAAACAACATCTTATTAAAAATGGATCAAAGAAGAAATAAAAGAAGAGATTAAAAATACATAGAAACTAATGAAAAATACAACATATCAAAATTATTGGGACATATCAAAAGCAGTAATAAGAGAGAAATTTATTTCATTGCAGGCCCATCTGAAGAAACAAACAAACAAACAAAAATCACAAGTAAACTTCCTAACATCTCATCTTAAAAAATAGAAAAAAGAAGAACAGACTAAAACCCAAAGTCAGCAGCAGGAAAGAAATAATAAATATTAGAGCAAAGCTTAAACAAAATTGAGAAACCCCTAGCTAGTCTAACCAAAAGATAAAAGTAAAGGACACAAATTACCAAAATTAGAAATGAAAGAAGAGATTATGACTCATACCACAGAATTGCAAAGGATAGTAAGAAAATATTATAAAGAACTTGATGCCACTAAATTTAACAACCTGGAAGAAATGGACAAATTTCTAGAAACTATAGTCTACCTAAACTGAACCAAGAACAACTAGATAATCTAAATAGACCAATCAATAGTGAATAAATGAGAACAATCATCCAAAACATTTTCATAGGCAAAAGCCCTGGACCAGATGGTCTCATCAATGAGTTTACTCAAGCATTCAAAGAAGAATTAATGCCTATCCTCCTAAGACTCTTTAAAAAAATTGAAAATGAGGCAATATTTTCCAGGTCATTCTTTGAGGCCACCATTACCCTAATACCAAAATCTGGCACAAATACACACACACACACACACACACACACACACACACACACACAACTAAAGACCAATATCTCTGATGAACACAGATGCAAAAATCTTAAACAAAATATTAGAATACAACATTGCATCAAAAAGATTATACACCATGATAAAGTGGGATTCATCCCAGGGGCACAAGGATGGTTCAACATATGCAAATCAATCAATGTGATACAAAGCATAAACAAAATAAAAGATAAAACTATATGATTTTATAAATTGATGCAGAAAAAGCATTTGACAAGATACAACATTCATTTATGATCAAAACACTGAAGGAAATGGGTATAGAAAGGAAGTACCTCAACATAATAATGGTCATATATGACAAACCCTCAGCTAATATCATACTGAATGGGGAAAAGCTAAAACCCCTTTCCCTAAAATCAGGAACATGACAGACACACTCTGTCATCACTGCTGTTCAATTTAGTACTGGAAGTTCTAGCCAGAGCAATCAGGCAAGATTAAAAAAAAAAAAAAAGTATCCAAATCAGGAGAAAAAGTCAAACAGTCATTATTTGTAGATGACATGATCCTTCATATAGAAAATTTCAAAGACTTCACCAGAAAACTATTAGAAAAAAATAAAAGAATAAAGTAAAGTTGCAGGATACAAAATCCATGTACAAAAATAAATTGCCTTTCTATATACAAACAATGAATCTTCAGAAAATGAAATGAGAGAATCAATATATTTTGTGATTGCCAAAAAAAAAAAAAAAAAAGAATAAAATACCTGAGAGTTAACAAAGAATGTGACAGACTTATACACTGAAAACTTCTAAGACACTTTTAAATGAAATTGGACACTGTAGAATTGTATGGCTGAAACGTATGTAATCCTTGCTAACAGATGTCACCCCAATAAGTCTAACAATAAAAATGAATTAAAAAAAATAAATAAATGAAATTGGAGAGGACACAAAGAAATGGAAAGATATACTGTGTTCATGGATAGGAAGATTTAACATTGTTAAAATGGCCATATTACCCAAAGCAACATACAGGTTTAATGCCAATTCCCATACAAATTCCACAAACATTCTTTCAGGAAATAGATGAAAAAAATTATCACATTTGTATGGAACCACAAAAGATCTCAAATAGCCAAAACAACCCTACATGAAAAGAATAAGGCTGGAGGTATCATGCTCCCCAATTTCAATTTATACTACAAAATGTCAATAATCAAAACAGATTTGTATTGGCAAAAAAACACACACACAGACCAATAGAACAGAATAAAATTCTAATAAATCAATTCAGAAATATGTGGACAGGGAGTTCCCTGATGGTGTGGCGGCTTAAGGCTTCGGCGCTGACACTGTCAGCGCTGCAGCCTGGGTTCGATTCCCAGCCAGGGAGCTACCCACATACCCAAAAGCAAAAAAAAAAAAAAAAAAAAAAATATGTGGACAAATAATTTTTGATAAAGGAGTGAAAATATACAATGGGGAAAAGAAAACTTCTTCAGTAGGTGGTGCTGGGAATATTGAAAATCCATAAGCTAAAGAATGAACCTGAGCTGTGAACTCTCTCCATATACAAAAATTCACTCAAAATGGATTAAGGACCTTCATATAAGACCTGCAACAATAAACTGTATAGAAGAAGACATTGGTACTAAACTTATAGACCTAGGACTCAAGGAAGACTTCATGAACCTGACCTCAAAGGCAAAAATAAACAAATGTGACTATATCAAACTAAAAAGCTGCACAGCAAAAGAAACAATCAACAAAGCAAAGAGACAGCCAACCAAATGGGAGAAAATATTTGCAAAGCATCTGATAAGGGACTAATATCCACAATATATAAAGAACTTATACAACTCAACAACAAATGACCCAATTAAAAAGTGAGCAGACGAGCTGAAGAAACACTTCACCCATGAAGACATACAAACAGCCAACAGACATATGAAATAATGCTCAACTGCATTAGCTAGTAAAGAAATTCAAATCAAAACCAAAATGAGATACCACCTCATACCTGTTAGAATGACTATTATCAACAAGACAAGGAATAACAATTGCTGGGGAAGATGGGGAGAAAAAGGAACTCTGATACACTGCTGGTGGGAAAGCAAATTGATGCAACTGCTATGAAAGACAATGTGGATGTTTCTCAGAAAATTGGGAATGGAGTTACCATATGACCCAGCAATCCCCCTTCGGGGATCTACCCAAAAGACTTGAAAACCTTTGTCTGCAAAGACTTATGTACCCCAATGCTCATCGCAGTGCTGTTCATGGTGGCCAAGTCATGGAAACAACCAAAGTGCCCTGCAACAGATGACTGGATAAAAAAACCTGTGGAACATATACGCAATGGAATATTACTCAGCTATAAGAAAAGACGAAATATTGCCATTTGCGACAAAAATAGATGGATCTTGAGATCATTGTTCTAAGTTAAATAAGCCAGACAGAAAAGAAAAACAAGAACCATGATTTCACTTATATGTGGAATATAAAACTGAAAGCAAGAAAGAAACAAAAATTCATGGACACAATCAATACTTTAGTGGTTACCTGAAGACAAGGGAGGAGGAGGTGGAAGAGTGAGGAGGAGATGAGAGAGGAGGGAGGGTGAGCCAAATATATGGTGATGGAAAGAGAATTGACTCTGGGTGGTGAACATATAATGCAACACATAGATAATGTACTGTAAAATTGTACACTTAGAACCTATGTAATTTTTGATAACTAATGACACCTCAATACACTTAACAATAAAAAAAGAAAAAGAAAAAAGGTAGAATGGATCACCTTCTTATGTCACATACAAGAATAAACCCAAAGTAGATTACAGACTTAAGTGTAAGACCAAAAATTATAAAATTCCTAGAAAAAATACAGAAAGTAAACTCTCAGACATTACTTTTAGTAATATTTTGACTGATGTATTTTCTTGGGCAAGAAAAACAAAAGGAAAAAATAAACAAATGGACTACCTCAAACTAAACTTTCTTTTCACAGCACAGGAATTTATTAACAAAAAAAGAAGACATCCTACTGAATGGGAGAAGATATTCGTCAATGATACATCTGGTAAAGTGTGAATATCTAAAATTTGTTTTTAAAAAAGTCATACAACTCAACACCAAATAAGCAAACAATCCAATTAAAATATGGGAAGAAGACCTGAATGAACATTTCTCCAAAGAGGACATACAAATGGGCAATAGACATCTGAAAAGATGCTCAGTGTCATTAATCATCAGAGAAATGCAAATCAAAACACAGTGAGATACCACCTCACTCTTATTAGAATGAATATCATCAATAAATTGACAAACAGTAGGTGTTGGTAAGGATGTGGAAAAAAGGGAACCCTTGTGCATTATTAGCAAGATTGAAAATTGGTATAGCCACTATGAAAAACAGTATGGAGTTTCCTCAAAAAATTAAAAATAGAACCACCTTATGACCCAAGAATTCCACTCCTGGGTATTTATTATAAGAAATTCAAAACACTAATTCAAAAGAATGTTTATGTGCACCCCTATATTAATTGTAGCAATATTCACAATAGCCAAGACGTGGAAATAACTGAAATGCTCATCAGTAGATAACTGAACAAAGACATTGTGATATATTTATATAATGGAGTATTACCCATAAAAAGAGTAAAACTTTACCATTTACACTAACGTGGATGGACCTAGAAGTTTTTATGCTAAATGAAATGTTAGACTGAGAAAGACAAATACCATGTGATCTCACTTGCATGTTGAATCTAAACAGAATAAATTAAACAAAACAGAAGAAGACTCATAGTTACAGAGAACAAACTGATGGTTGCTAGATTGAAGAAGAAAGATGATGGTATTAGAAAGTATAAATTGGTAGTCACAAAATAGTCACAGGGATGTGAAATACAGTATGATTAATATAGTCAGTAATGTAAAAACTATTAGTAGATGGACACTAGACTTATCAGGGCACCACCATATAAATTATAGAAATACCTACTCACTGCATTATACACTTGAAACTAATATAAAATAATGTAGAATATCAACTATAATTTAAAAATGTATGTGAGCATATAGTCATGGGATATAGAATACAGCATAGGGAATATAGTCAATGGTACTGTAATCGCTATGTAAGGTGTCAGATGGATGGTAGACTTGTTGGAGTTGTCACTTTGTGAGGTGCGTAAATGTCTAATCAGTATGCTGTTTTATACACCTGAAACTAATAATAAATATATAAGATAATTATAAAACAGCAACCAAGCTTCAACTACAACAGGAGGGCACACATAACCCACACAAAGGATGCACCAGGAGCACCCAACTCAGGTGACCAAGGAGACTTTACCACTGGACCCCACAGGACACCTAACACAAAAGTTGAAGACAGAGGATCTTAAAAGCAGCAAGAGAACAGCAGTTAGTTACCTACAAGGGAGGTCCCAGGAGACTGTCAGCTGATTTTTCAATAGAAACTTTGCATGCCAGAAATGACTGGTACCAAATATTCAAAGGGATAAAAATCAAGAACCTACAACTAAGAGTACTCCGCCTAGCAAGGCTAATATTTAGAATTGAAGGACAGATAAAGAGCTTCCCAGAGAAGAAAAAGCTGGAGGAGTTCATAATCATCAAACCAGTATTACAAGGAATGTTAAAGGGACTTGAAGAAGAAAAGGGAAGAGGAAGAGGAGAAAAGATAAAAATATAAATAATAAAATGACACTAATTACCTATCAGCAATTACTTTAAATGTAAATGGATTAAATGCTCTAATTAAAAGAGAAGGTGACAGAATGGATAAGATAACAAGACACCCTTACATAATCTACCTACAAAAGACTCACCTCAGATTGAAAGACACACAAAGATTGAAAGTAAAGGGATGAAAAAAGATATTTTTATGAAAATGGAAACTAAAAATGGCTGGGGTACCAATACTTATACCAGATAAAATAAACTTTCAAACAATGGCAAAAAGCAATGGACAAAAAAGGACACAGTAATCCTGCTTCTGGTTATTTTTCCAAAGAAACTGAAAATGGTACTGTGAGGGGACATGTTCATTCATATGTTCATTACAGCATTATTTACCATGGCAAAAATGTGGAGGCAGCCTGGGTATCCATGGATTAATGAATAAAGAGGAAGTGGTATATATATATACAATGGTATATTGCTTGACCATGGAAAGGAATGACTTCTTGCCATTCATGGGGGCATGGATGGACCTGGAGGGCTTTGTGCTGAGTGAAGTATGTCAGTCAGAGAAATATAGACGCAATGCAATTTCACTTATATGTAGAATCTAAAGAACAAAATAAATGAACAAATGACAGAAACAGACTCATAGATACAGAGAACATTTTGATAGTTGTCAAAGGGGGATGGGAGTGGATGAAAAGGGGGAAGGGATTAAGAAGCAGAAATTGATAATTACAAAATAGTCATGGGATGTAAAGTACAGAACAAGGAATATAGTTAATAATAATGTAATAAATATGTATAGTGTCACATGGGTACTAGATTTATCGGGATCATTACCTCATAAGTTATATAAATGTTTAATCACTATGTTGTGCATCTGAAACTAATATAACATTGTATGTCAATTGTAATTAAAAATAAAATGTTTAAGATAAAATGATTTAAGAAGAGAAAAGCTTAATAGTACCACTTATAAATAAATAGAAGCAGTAGTTCAAAATACCAGGGCCAAGTTACACCAAATTTTTAAGAAACTTGTCATTAAAATTGTATACAAACTCTTCCAAAATAAGAAAATATAACCCAACTTTATTCTATAAAGCCAATATAACATTTGTAAGGAAATAGACAGAGGTAGCATAGGGAAAAAATTACAGGATAATCTCACTCATGAAATAGATACAAGTGTTCTAAAAAAAATATTAGCAAATAACTTTTTTATTAGTTTCATAATGCTTAGACATTCACAATCCTTATATAGTGATAATGCCAACAGGTCTAGTACCATTTGATGCCTTACATAACTGTTAAAATACCATTACTTTATTCCCTGTGCTGTACTCTACATTTCATGAAAAAATATGCATGTATATAGTTGACATTCAACATTAATTTGTATTATTTTCAGGTGTACAGCACAGTAGGTTATTAGCAAATAATTTTGCTGCTTATAAAAAAAGATAATTTTCCATACCCATATTAACTTTATCCCCAAAATATAAGAATATTTTAACATGAGAAAATCTATAAATGTCATTAAAAGCATAACATATTAAAGGAGAAAATCTTAGGATCATCTCAAGGGACAAAAAAAAAACTGAAAAAATTTAATCCTCTTTTATGATATGGAACTTTTTGTAAACTGAAAATGCAATTGAAACTCTTTGACCTGACAAAGTTTATGAAAAACTTAAATTTTTTCTTTAGTGTGAACTTGTTGGAAGAATATTATACTGGAGGTCTTGGTGTATTCAGTAAGACCAAAAAATACTAATGCATCATAATTTTGTAAGTAGAAAAAAATCTAGAAAAATTACAAAAATAAGTATTGCTTAAAATGGCAGGTAACTGGCTTTAATACCAATGTACAGAAATCAGGTTTATTGCTACAGACCAGCAGCAAACAGATAATGTTATTTTTGTAAAGATGCCAGATGTCTGTTTCTGTTAAGGATGTACAAGTAGCTTGGGCCAACATTCCTGCTGAAGAATACTAAAAACTCTGGAAAAAATATTCCAAAAATCTTCTTGAAGTGAGCAGAGACTTAACAAAGTAGTGAATCATTACTAAGAACCAAAAGGAAACATATATTGAGAGATTAAACTTGGCATTTGCAGCCACTTCTTCCCCAGGCTGGAATAATCAGTTGAGAATCTGAGTAGCAGTTCTGACAATCTTATGGGACTAGGGAGAAAAAAACTTGGACACCAGGACCCACCAAGAGAACACCTGGGTAACTTCCTACATTTTGGACCAGAACCAATAGACTCTCACTGTAGGAACAGAGAGGGAGTTAGCCATCCCCTTCATTCACATGGACTGCAGCCCAAATGCAAGTCATCTAGAAGAGCTCAATCTCTGCCACTAGAAGAAGTTGAAGCTACATTCTGAATGCCACCAAGAACATGCCAGAAACATAGGAAAATCATCTCAGGAAAATTATGACATCACTTCAGACTCAAATGTTCAACCTCCTACTCTTGAATACAATATCTGTCACAGTCACAAAGAACCAGATGTACAAGGGGACAAAACCCAAATGAAGAAGTAACAGAAGCAGAAGACTAACCGAGGCTCTAGTTTCCAGCTACTGGAATTACCAGATACAAACTTTGAAAATAACTATGCTGCTACATTCCAATAGTAAAGAGGGAGTCTGAAAATATCAGAAATTTAAAATTGTAAACTAGGACATAGCAGAGTTTTTCATTTGGAACTCTAGAACCTGAAGTACACAATTACAGAACTCAACAGGCAGGATTAGGAGCAGACTTAACACAGGCAAAGATGGAGTGAATTGGAAGAAGGACCAGAAGAAAATATTTAGAATGAAGAATTAAAAGAACAAAATCATGAGCCTTAAAGAAGACAGTTAAAAGTAGGAGACATGCACTGACAAAGTCTAATGCATAAATACTTAAGAGTACCAGAAGGAGAACTGTGAGAGAAGAGACATTTTTAAAGAGGGAATTGCAAAAATCATTCCAAACCAATAAAAGATATGACCCCTTGATTCAAATAGAATAAAATACAGAGAATCACATCTATTCATACATTACAAAACTGCTGAATACTAAAGGAAAAGAGAATATCTTAAAAGCAGCTGAAGGGACAGTGGAACCTTACATTATTCTTAAAAACCCAACAGCGAGATAGACAGATGATTTCACAACAGAAACACAGAAGCAAGAGGAGAATGAGATGCTGTCTTCAAAGTGCTGGAAAAAACAGCTGATATGCCAGAGAAGCCATCCTCCAAAAACAAAAATGACTAATCTCTTTTAATTTCCTAGGGTTGCTGTAAAAAGTACCATAAACTTGATGGCTTAGAATTATTCTCTACAGTTGTGGAAGCTACAAGTCAGAGATCAGTTGTCAGCAGTGCCATGCTCTTTCCAAAGGGCTCTAGACAGGGTCCTCCCTGCCTCCTCCAGCTCCTGTTGGTGGCAGCAATCCCTGGCATCCCTTGTCTTACAGACATATTGTTCTAGTCCCTGCCTCTGTCTTCACATGACCTTCTTCCTCTATCTTTGTGTCCTTGTGTCTAAATTCCCTCTTCTTATAAAGATGCTAGTCCTATTGGGTTTAGGGCCTACCTACCCAAGTATGGCTTCATCATTGCTTGATTATATCTGCATACAGCCTCTTCCAAATACATTCACAGGCTCTGGATGAACATGAATTTCTGGATGACACTATTCAACCCGGTATACTTTTCTTTCTTGAGTAATTTGGACCTGAATTGGTTGGGTGGGCAGATCAAGGTGGATATCTGCATGGTGAGGCTGGGGAGACACAAAGACCCAGAGCAGGATGCCACAGAAAGTCAGCACTCAGAGCACCCACATAGGGGAGTGAGGTGGTGGTTGTCATAGGAATTAAGATCTGAAGCAAGGTCAGGAGGGTTCCACATAGGGGAGGAACACAGACTAGAATGTTTAGAATCCCAGTACCTCAGATAATACAGAAAAGCACCCCTGTGGGCAGGGAGTGCTGGCAGAGAAAGGAGGTGGGTTACATACAAGAGGGTTTAGGCAAATAAATAAATACATTGAGAAGGTTGGAAGAGACAGAAAGGATTTACAGATGCCAAAATGGAGAAAACCAGGAGGCAGCCTGTGCTGTGGGACTGGGTTGGATGGATCAGTTTGAATTTATGGTTTCCAACTTATACATTCACTCATTTCTTCTCTCTCTCTCTCTCTCTCTCTCTCTCACACACACACACACACACACACATATAATAAATAATGATCCAAAACATTTGATGAAATACATTAATCTCCACATCCACAAAGCTCAATGAACTCTAATAAGATAAACAAGTGTTATTCAAATACTAATGGGCTAACCATTCTAGTCAAATATCAAATGTTTCTCGCGTGGGAAAATTATCTATCTATCTATCTATATCCATTATAGTTTTATATTTTAATATAAAATGTTAAGCTAATTAATGATATTTACCAAAGAGAAATATAAAACATTAGGCCACAGAAAGGTTGAGAGTAAAGGAAGATAAAAGACGTACTATGTAAATATTAACCAAAGGAAATCTGGTGTGGTTGTATTAGTATCAGACAAAATAGACCGTAAAGCAGAAAGCATTACTAGAGATAAAGAAGAATGGTGCAATTCTAAATGTATGTGCACCTAAAATATATTTTTAAAATATAAAACAAAAAATTAATAGAACTACAAGGAAAATTATATAAATCCACAATTACAATGGGAGGTGTTAAAATTTACCTCTCAGTAACTTAGACAGCAAGTAGACAAAGTATTAATAAAGATGCACTTAGTTTGAACAATGTAACCAAGACATTTGTTCTACGGGGCATAAGCAGACCTTGGAAAGAGAAGTCACAAAAAACACACTCATTTTGAGCCTTGTGAAACATACATATACACTAAGTTATGGACATAAAGAAAGATTGAATTCATTTCCAAGACTAAAAGTATTTGAATGCACAATGGTGTAATCAAGCCTGAACTGATTTTCCTCATCTCCTTTTCGTGTCTACCTTGACCTGGCCATCACTCTATACCTGGAGGGATGGCCGAAACATTCATGTTCTGTACCATCTCAGACCCCAATCCAATGTTCCTGGTCTTGGAGTCTCAATCCTTCACTGTTAGGCTCTTCATTTCCTCTGAGCTTTGGAATTCAACATTCTGTGTAGTCCTCCTACTTCACTTGGAATCAGGTCCTGAGCCCAATTTTCAGCACTATTTACCCTGTGGCTACAGGAGATGAGGCTTCTTTAAATCCTAGCATGTGATTTCATGCTGTTCCCTGAGTTGAGAGGAAAGAAAGGGCTGAACACAGACTGTATTTTTCTGGGTTCATTGCTTTCATTTCACTTAACACAAATCCAGCTACTCCACTATTTTTATCACTGCTCCCATGTCTCCCAAAGGCCAGAGATATTGCAAAAGGAGCAACACTTTCTACCCATGTCTCAGTATAATCATTCAAGAAGGATTTATTGACATTTACAGAAGTGTTAGGGGGATGTAAGTGCAGTATTCCAGGTTAGGTAACAGTAGAATTGTTTCTAACCCCAAGCCCAAATCTCAACATATTTTAGAGATGACACAAGCTATAAAATAAATTATTGGTAAATTTAACAGTATTACAATAAAAAAGTGATGTCCATCAAAAAATACCTTAAAGAAAACAAACAGATGGTTACAATCTGGGAAAATGTATTTACAATATCTTTAACTGACAGAGAAATGTTATCAACAGTTGTAAACAGCTGCTACAAATCAAGAAGAAAAGGGCAAACAACCCAACAGAAAACAAACGCCAAAAGACATAAACAGACATTTCAGAGAAGAGAAATACAAAAAGCCAATAATTATTTTAAAAATGTGTCAACAAATATTTGCTGTCACCAATCAATGCTAACACGAGTCCCCATTTCTGGGGTGCTATAAAAAGAGAGGTTTTATTCAGGTGAGCAGTTTGCAAAGCAGGGAAATGTAGCCTCCAGAGAAATCTGAAAGTGCTCCCCCAAGACAAAGGGGTGGCCGCCTATGTACAGAAAAGGCCCACCCTGGTCCTTGATTTGTCCATTTTTATGCAAATGAGGAATCCAAATCGGCAAGTTTGGTTGATCCACATAACATTGTCCTGAGTGGTTGGAATTATGTGTCCTGTTGATTGTTATGGAGCTGCTTGGTTGGTTGGTAAAGATGAAAATGAGGATTTAGCTGCACAGCTACAATTGGACAGCATGGGTCTCAGCCTCTTGGTTGAAATACGATTCCAGGAAGTTCTTTATAAGGGTTGGCTCAGCCACAAGGAGCACAGTGCAGGAGAATGACAGCTCAGTCTGCAGCTTTTCCCTGAAGTGCGGTGTGTGTGAAAAGTCTCTGTTAGCCATGCGTGCTAGATTGTGGATATAAATTTGGGTCCATTTAACCACAGGGCATCCTTTTGAACATGTATATTCATTTTGGGGTCAATAAATGTCAATATCACTAACAATCAGAAAAAATCCAAATCAAGTGCCACATGAGATATCATCTTAGCAAAATGATATTGGCAGAAAGTAAGACATCTGACAATACCAAGTGTTAGGAAGTGAACCTACAGTATCTTTCATGCTTTGCTGCTGAAAAGTCAAATTGGAAAAGTTTGTCATCATCTTCAAAGGTTGCATATTTTCATACTCTTCCAAGCAACTTCACTGCTAGAAATATGCTGGAGAGAATCCCTGGTATGCACATACCAGAAAATACATATAATGTGTCAGTTGGATCAGTTAGGGTTGTTTCAGGAGTGCAGAGTTCCTATAAGAGACATGAAATAAAGGGGGTAAGGAATTAGACTTTGCACACTGTGGGTTAAGTTGGGAAAACAAAGATCTAAATGGTCCCTGGTAGAATCAGAAAAAAAAAACCACTGACCAGAGACCCCAAAAGAGAGTTGTTGATGAGGGCTGTGGAAGGCTCTTGCCTCTATATCTGGTGTAAAGTCCAAAGGTGCTATAGTTTATCAGGACAGGCAGTGGGAAGAAAAGCTGGATAAAAAGAAAGGGAGAGAAGAGGATTCTAAAATGATCATGGAATAGGAAGCAACAAGAATCAGTCTCCCACCTACACAACAGTTACACTGGAAAAATCCATCTATTGAAGGCTTGTGACTTTCAGGAGGAAGTCTTGCATTGTAAACTGTAGTTAATTTTAATCAGTTTCAGCTCTTAGCATGGTGGCAGCTCCTCATCCTCCAGCCCCAGCTGCATGACAGCTATGAGGGTGTCCCTGGAACAAATTGCACACATCTTGCAGGTGTCAGGGTGACAAAAAATGCTGTCAACAGGGTGAAAAGGCAATCCACAGAAGGGGAGAAAGTATTTGCAAATCCTGATAATGGATTAATATCTAGAATATATAGAGAACTCTTGAAACTCAACCACCACCACCACCACTACAAAATAACCTCATGCAAAAGTAGGCAAAGGATCCAAATAGACATTTCTCTAAAGAAAACGTATAAATTGCCAATAAATACATGGAAAGTTGCTCAACTTCAC
>PVJL010009718.1:0-54787 GCA_004026885.1 Lyroderma lyra | reverse complement strand
GGGAAGGAAGGGAAGGGAAGGGAAGGGAAAGGAAGGGAAGGGAAAGGTAAGAGAAAGGTTGGTTGAATTTTTTTTTTTTAATATGAGGTTGAATTAGCATAAAATAAGTTTCAGGACATATATAAAACATAATACCATGTTTTTAAATGCAAAAATGATTTCTACTCATATACTATGTAAATGCATTTTTAGAAGAGCCATAAGGAGATACACCATATACGAGTATAATGAAAAATTATTCAGCCAAAAGAAAGAAGAAAATCCTGACATTTACGACAACCTGGTTGGACTTTGAGGGTATTAAGCTAAATGAAATAAACGAGACTGAGAAAGACAAATAGATCACATGGTATCACTGACATGTGAAATCTTAAAAAAAAAGTCAAACTCATAGAAACAGAGTAAAAAAGTGCTGAGTGCTGGGGTGAGAGAAACAGAGAGGTTGGTAAAAGGATACAAACTTTCAGCTATAAGATGAATAAGGTCTGAGGATCTAATATGTAACATGGTGACTATAGTTGATAACACTGTACTGTATAATTGAAATTTGCAGACAATACAACTTAAATGTTCTCTCTCACACGTACACACAAAAAAAGAGTCTTTTTAAAAGGAGGGGAATTACTTTCTCACCCCTGAATCAAAATTATTTCACGCTGACCCATACTCACATCCTTCCTTCCTTCCTTCCTTCTTTCCTTCACCAGTGGAATATGTCCTTAAGAAAAATTTTTTGAGATAAAAATAGATAAATAAAGTAGCCACACTAAACTAGCAATAGTCAATACTCTGGGGAGATGGACAAGAGTAATTTTAGCATTTCCCTGATAGCTCGTGAGGTTGAGCATTTTTTCATATCTGTTGACCATTTGTATTTCTTCATGGGAGAAGTGTCTGTTTAGGTCCTCTGCCCACTTTTTAATTGGGTTGTTTGTTTTTTTGTTGTTGTTGAGTCATACTAGTTCTTTATATATTTTAAATATTAGACCCTTATCAAATGCATTGTTTGCAAATGTTTTCTCCCATTCAGTTGGCTGTCTTTTTGCTCTGTTGATGGTTTCTTTTGCTGTGCAGAAGATTTTTAGTTTGATAGGGAGCTCCCTGGTAGTGTAGTGCCTAGGCTTTGGTGCTGTCAATGCTGCGGCCTGGGTTCAACTCCCAGCCAGGGAACTACCCACATAAAAAAAAAATAGTTTGATATAGTCCCGTTCATTTATTTTTGCTTTTATTTCCCTTGCCTTTGAGGTCAGGGTCATGATGGACCTTGACATCACGATGCTAAGCGAAATAAGCCACACAGAAAAAGCAAGAACCATACCACTTCACTCATTTGTAGAATATAACACTGAAAGCAACAAAGAAAAAACAAACAAACCAACAAAAAACTCATGGACACAGTCAACAGTTTAATGGTTACCTGGGGGCAAGAGGGAAGGGGCAGGAATGGAGGGAGGGGAGCCAAATACACGGTGATGGAAACAGAACTGACTCTGGGTGGTGAACACATAATATACAACACAGACGACACACTGTAGAATTGTACACCTGGGACTTATGTAACTCTTGCTAACCAATGTCATCCCAGTAAGTTTAACAATAAAAAAATTTTTTAAAGAGTAATTTTAACTTTATCTGCTTGACTACATTAAAAGAGAACATATTCTTCTATATTTGCATAATTTAAAAAAGAAAAACTAATAAAAACATTTTAAGGACAAGGATAGTGCTCTGTGACACGCTCCCAGGAACCTTCCCATAGATTGGCCCATAAACATTTTTCATATAAAAATACCTACTTTAAACCACATATGTCACCATTCTCTTAGTCCTGATACTTTTCTCAGGAAGATTCTGGAATCATAGACTGGCAAAAGTAGACCATCCAGATGGGAAAAGAACCTTTCACTTTGTACCAGGTGCTATTCCAGGAATTTTTTGAAAATTACTGACTTTAGCCCTCACAGCACCTCTAAGAGACAGGCATTGTTTTTCACATTTTACCCATGAGAAATTGAAAAAAAGAAACGTGAATCTGTCTAAGATTGCAATTTTTTAAGTGGCCGATGGGGGATTAATTCTTTAATTTCTAAAGCCTGTTCTACAACTCCTACTTCCTGTTCCACCACTGAGAAGGAAGAACCCCAGTTAAGATGCCCTCCAACCCAGTGAATTTGATCTAGGTAGAGAGATTCAAGCAAGCCTGCAGAGATATGGTTGTGTGCCTTCTAGATGCCCCTTCAAGGAAGGACTTACTGCCGGCTGAGAGTGTCAGCAGCTGTCAACCTCTGCAGGAAATGCCATAGCTGCAGAGCTGGAAAGCTATGGAGGAGGAGAAAATTCAACGTAAGCTGTTGTCACCTGTTTGTCTTCCCAGAAAGCAGAGTCCAAAATGATTTAACACTGTAGAATTGTATGCCTGAAACCTACGTAATCCTTGCTAACAGATGTCACCCCAATAAGTCTAACAATAAAAATAAATTTTAAAAAACAAAAACAAAAAATTGGAGTTTAGAATGCAGGATGTCTATTAGGGACCATCTTTGGGATTGACAGCTATGAAAGGGATTGGAGAGGGAGAAGTCAAGGCCAAGATGCAGGCCCAATGACAGCCTTGGCCAACCCCACAGTGAACTCTGGAACTAAGATGACCCATCAGAGTTGTCCTATGTGGAGTTAACCTGACCAGGCCTTGAGTCTCACTTCCATCTGTCATGGATGTAAGCCACCAGAGAAGGGCACGACCTCAAGTCCATGAAGGGAATGACAGCTGAAGACTCTCTGCTGACAGCAGCTGAGACAAGTTCTTCCTTGAGGTGGAATTTAGATGGCCTGTCACCATGTACATCACAGACTGAAATACAGACTTTGGTTGGAAGTCTGCATAAGAAACAGTTAGATCTCCATGTTCCACCTCTCCTTTACCCCTTCAGAGGAAGAACGTTCTACCCTCTGGAGAAATGTACCAGCAAGGCTCCAGACTCTGGAAGACCAGGAATAGTGAAAAGTTAGGGTGAAGTTCTGGATTAAAAGTGGTGGATTTAGTAAAAGTTTGCCTCCTGAATGATGAGAGTTCCTCCTAATACCCTTTCCCAGACAACCTTCCAGAACTACCACAGCCAAGGTGGGAAACCCCAAAGCAGTGAATAGAAGCCTCCTTCTCAGGAGACAGTGAACAGTCCCAGAGAAAAGACATACAGATACCAAACTCTCAAGATCTCCCAAAAAGGTCTCTCAATCACCCTACAATGGAGGCCACCAATAAGCAAGCCTAACCCACTCCAAGTTCACCCAATCGGTGCCTCACTCTTTATTCTCATGGATCCCTGCCTCAGCAGTACCAGACATTTAAAGAAAGCCTTGAACATAAAATACAGAGAGCAAAGCAAACAAAGAAAAAAGGGAACTGAAAGAAACTGAGCTGTGCAGGACATTAAAAGCAGCACAAAAAAAACCTTAAAATGATTACACACAGAGTCATAAGAGACATTGTCATGTCCCTGAACCAAAGGCAGGATGCTATTTTTAAAAAGCAACAAGGAGGAAGAAAAAGAAGGAGCCCTTGGAAACTAAAACTATTAAAGTGACAACTGAAAACTAGATAGAAAAGAAAGAACAAGAGAATTAAAGACTCTATGAGGTTCACTATCCAAATATATGTGTTCCAGATGAAAACTGGAAAAAAAAAAACAGAAGAAATAAATTTACAAAGAAGAAGGAGAAGGAGGAGAGAGAGGAAGAGGAGGAGGAGGGGAAGAAGAAAACTTCCATAACTGAAGTATGTGAATCCTTGGATAGAAAAACCACCATTTATAACCCAGAAAAATAAATGGAAAAAGATGCACCCTGCAAGACATCATTGTGGAATTTCAGAACATCAGGAATAAAGAAAAGATTATAAATGCTTCCAGAAAAAAATGAAGGAAAATAGTCATGGCACGAGAAGGTGCAGAATCTAGGAACAGAGGACCCATCGGGGAAGAGAGGAGGGAAAACTTCTAGAATGAAAAGAAGTCCCAGGAGCACAAGTCCAGACTTGAGCAGAAAGATGGAGGATTCCAGGAGAGCAGTCGGGAGAAGAGGGAGGGAAATTTGTGAGTTATTCGAGGGAGGGTATGGGATAGGTTAGCAATAAGTACAAAGAAAAGTAAGCAAAATAAATCGATGCAATTAACCACTCTGGAAAAAGTAAAACAAAAGGAATTGCAATCTTAGTGCAGTACTTGGTTTAACAGTAAACAATAAGTACATGTAAACAATATTTACACAGGTATAAGCATGGTAGTACTATAACTCAAAATAATGAGTAGGCTTTTGTTGGAAGAACAAGAAAAGCAAAATAGTTGGATGACAGGATAGGGTAGGTGTCATTAGCTCCTAGAGCTAAATGTTCATCTACCATAAGAGAAAATAAGTATGAATACATCAATAAATTAATGTCAAAAACTGGTTAATCAAGAGACAAATGAATCAACATAGCATTTAGAAATCCCAGAAGCCACAGCTGTATCAACCCCAAGTGGCTCCCTTCTGGGAGTGAGATAAGAGAGCTCCAGAAAAAGCGTACACTAATATCTCAAGGTCTCCCACCAGTAAACCAAAACAGCTCAGCCAATCACTGTACAATGGAGGCCACCAATCAACAAGCTAACCAACCCACAGAGAATTGTTATTTAAGACTTTGTGTTCAATTTGACCTTTTTAACTTTGATAATGAAATAAATTTAATATTTAATAATGAATAGAATAAAGAGTCACCACTGCCCCATTTCAACCCGAGTCTAGAGGGTAGCATCAACTCAAACCAACTATGAACTATTCTTTTCCTAGATGGCTTGAAAATCAATACCTTCCCTTTTAAACAAAGCCCAGCCTCAGATTAATTAATAGCTGTGCTGGCACACACTTGCATTTAAGTGGTTCCCTCAGATTCAGTCTCAAATTAATTAATGATACTCTCAATTGCACTTGAATTTTGCATCTCTTCTTTCACAATTATTTAGTTTGCCTTTGCTGGACAAAAATTCACTCTTTGGCTCTCAATATGTTTGTACAAATTTACTTCCACTCTTCCAACAAGAGGAAAGGAAGCCATCTCTCAGCTCATGAGAAGGCTCAAGGTGAAGACCTGTCTACCTAAATCACACTTTGATTAACAGGAAACTGAGGCTGCGATGGACAAGTCAGCCAACCGGTTTTCCGTGCTCCACCTTTTAGAGAAAATCTCACAGCATACAAGGTTGGTCAATTAATTTCAAAAACTCAAAAATATGTTACATACCTCAGTGCTGACTATCACTACGGTCACCTTCGAAGTACTCCCCTTGGGAAGCTCTGCACCCACACCAGCGCCTAGTCCACCCTGCAAAACAGTTGTGAAACTATTTTTCTGAAATGGCCATCAGGGCTGTCATCATACCCCAAATCTGACAATTAAGTCCACGAACTTATCACCATGTGCTTACATTGGCAGCACTGCACAAACAACTCGGTAAGATGTCATAAAATTTTTTTAATCTGTCACTGCTGTTTTGGCAGATATGAAAGTATTGCATGGCTGCTTATCTAGAAGCTAGGAGTTCCCTGGTGGTGTAGTGGTTTAATGCTTCGGCGTTGGCACTGTCAGCGTTGTGGCCTGGGTTCGATTCCCAGTCAGGGAGCTATCCACATACCAAAAAGCAAAAATAAATAAATAAAGTGCTTATCTAGAAGCTAGTAGACTATTCCATATATATTCTGTTATTCAAACATCAGTAAGATATTATGACCCCCATTTTAATGATGTAAAAACTAAGTTATTTAATTGAGGTCATATACTGTAATTGGAAGAACTTTGTGTGACTCTAAAATGTCTATCATCTAAGTGTTCTTTCTACTTCCCAATTTTATACAATGCAATTGACTAAAGTAATAAAATAAAACAAGAAGGGGAAAAAATGTCATTTTGAAGTCCAACTAATTGTTTGAGAAGCAGACAAACTATTCCAGGAGTTATCCTGATCTAACTTCTAGGAGAAACTGATCATTATTGATAGAATTAAAAATACTATAACATCAAAAATAAAAAAAGAACACATTCAGATAAAAATACTATTTAAAACCAATAGGGAAAGGAAGAATTAGTCAAGGAATATTTGGGGGACAATTGGGTATGTGTTCAGAAAACATTTAAGTTGGATCCCTACATAACATGAGTATTTATTATAAGCACAAAAAGGGACATTTTCTGTCCTCATAGAGCTAACAGGTGAGAAAACAAATATGAAATCAAAGAATCACAGATACATAAAAATTACTGCTGTGGTAAAGGCTACAAAAACATGCTACTTTCCACTATAAGATTTCAGAAGAGCAGAAACTGGTTTAGGAAAGTCAGAAAAGGAACTGATTGAATCAAGTCCTGTAATCTCAGAAGAGAATAAGAATTTGCTTCGCTAAGAGTTTGAAGGCAACCTGCCTAGCAAAGGGCCTGGCTGCACAAAGGCTCATGAAGGAAGAATGTATGCAGCATTCAAGGAAGTAGAGGTAGGCTAGTATGGCTAGAACTCAGAAAAGAGCAAAAATCATGATGCAGAATGAGCCTTGAAATGCAGGCAGAGGCCAGACTCTGCAGGACCTTGAAGGTCACATTAAACATTTCCATTCCTATCCTAAGAGCAATGGTAATCCACTGAGAGTTTTGGCCAGGGGAAGGACGGAGGAGATTGTGCTTTTGCAAAGACCGACTCTGGCTGTTATGTAGGAAAATGGATAGGCTGAGAAGCTATACAGGATCAGGGGGTAACAGAATATGGGCAGTAGCAGCAGTCCATACAAAAATTAATAGCTTGGACTATTAATGGTGGTAGTGATGAAAATACAAAGACATTTAAGAGTTGTAAAATGTACATGAGTTGATAGTAGATTGGATACGGAGAGTGAGAGCAAGGGAGGTATAGAGAATGGATGAATGGTTATAGCATTCACTGAGATAAAGAGCACAAGACCAGTTTGGCACTGGGGAAATCATAAATTCAGGTTTAGACATGTAGAGTTTGAGGCATCTTGAAATATACAATTGTAGTTATCAAGTAGGCAGTGTAGAATCTTGGGGAAAATATCCACATTTCACTCTTTCAACAGAACAGGAAATAGAGCAATAGTAACTGCTTTAACAAATAAAGCACACAGCCTTACTGACTCAACACAACTGAAATAATGGACTTGTCACTCAGGGAGAAAGCCAAAGCGGGTGAAGAGCACAGCCGTGTGCTATGCAAGGACTCGGGTTTCTTTCTCTCTGTGGCTCTTTCCCTAGGGCCTCTGAGGCCTCTGCCTTCAGGCAAAAGTGGAAAAAGGGGTTGGAGACCACACAACTGAACGACCTTGGCCAGGAGGGACACACATCATGCATTCCGCATTATGTCTCACCGTATTTCATTGGTGAGGATAGAGGAATGGAGTCCTGGCTGAGCAGTTGCTCCCCAGTGCAGGACACTTAGTTAAGTTTGAATTTCAGGAGAAGAAAAAAAGGAATTATTTTCTAGTATAAATATGTCCCAAGTATTGTATCTGAAATTCAAATTTAACTGGGAGTCTTGTTTTCTGTGGTTGTTGGTTTGTTATGTTTGCTTTCTTGCTAAATCTGACAACCCTTTCTACGGTGGCGTCACACGCTTTGATGGACAGTTAGTCACTTCCGACACAGGGTACAAATGGCTTAGAGCAGAGTTCCCCCATATTTCCTGTGCAGGTTGGAGGGGTAGGGGAGGGATACAGTAACTTGTCCTTCAGTTCAAGAGACAAGGAAAGAGGAAACTTAGAAGTAGAGGATGAATGAGGAGCACTCTTGGCAGACCTTGAAGTCAAAAAATACAATTTCATGTAATTTTTCCACTTAGTATTGAGCATTACTCAGTGTCATGCTAGGGGCTGACAATACTGAGATATTGCAATCCATGTCCTAAGAAGTCACAGTTCTGGAGTAATTGCGGGGAGGGGACATAAACAAGCAGATGGAGTACTTAAGCCAAAAGATGTCCCAGGAAGACGGTGGCAGAACTGAGCCTCAGAAGTGGGGCAAGTAGGAAACCACCAAGTGACAGTGCGCAGATTGTTACCCCCATTCATGGTGTAGTAAGTGGTTCAGGATATACCCTCTGACTAGAAACAACATGAAAACTGGACAAAATATATGAAACAATTGACAGCAGGCAGAGCAGGACTATAATCTCTGAGAGAAGGAAAATAAATAAGGTGAGCCCTCTCCCTGCAACTGCCCTGGTCTTCTGCATGCAGAAAATTTGCAGACTTTGGCATAGGGAAAGGAATGCAGATAGAAACTAGGAGACTCATTGAGTTGAGGAGACAAATATAGATCCTTGGGGAAGTTGAGGTAGGTGGAATTTATGGTGCAGAGTACCAGAGAGGTGGGAGCTATGCAGAGAAATTTCCAGAAATCTGAAGAGAAGTCTCCTCAAGGCTTTGACTGATTACTAATCCACACACACTTAGGTAAAGCTCCACAAGGCCAAAGCAGGAGAGCTGTCAGGTAACTGTTAGCTAAACAATTCCCAGAACCCATTCAGGGCTGAAAGATGTTTTGAGCTCCCCACAGCAGGAGTGGAGAGTACTCATTGAATACAAGGCCATTCAGAGCAATCCCAGAAGTGTCATGCCTTAGAAGTAGAGTCACGGCTACTCTCGACCAGACGTAACAAAACTTAAAAACAAGCCTAGAAAAGATCACGCTGATCTGCAAGTAAGTTTACTGTCTATCAAAACAAAATGCGACATTCTGTTTAGACAGCAAAACCCAAACACCCAATGAAATGTCATTTATAATGTCAACATCTAATTTTAAAATTAGTAGACACACAAAGAAGCAGGAAAATGTGACTCACAACCAGGAGCAAAATTTGTCAAAAGAAGCAGACTCAGAAATAACTAAGATAATGGAACTACCAAGTGAAGGTGTATGGAAGGAAAGTTAATGGAATTCCAAACCAAGAGAGTAGTTGAAAGACACAGGGCTTCTGGGAAACTCATCTGGAGGGTGTCCAGTTCTGTTTGGTTACACTGGTGAGAAGAGGTTATTCAGAACAGACACCCACTGCCATCAGAGGGGCTGGGTGACAGGAGGCAGATACAGTGTGGTAGGCTCCAACAGGAGAAATCTAGCAGTCACATACGTCTCGTCGACTGACAAGCCGAATGGCTGACTTCCTTCCCACGAAGGTACTTCAAAGCCTCTGCGACCAGCCAGAATTTGAGTGTCTCTGACCTAGTCATAGCTTTCTCACTTAAATCTAAGAGGAACTTGGATTAAATACTTGCATTATTAAACAAAGGAAAGGGAGTTCAGCTTTAATGAGCACCTGCTATGTGCCGACACTATCCTGGGCACTCTGACATACATGATTTCACTTAATCCTTATATTTGCCCTGACAGACAGATACTGACCTCCTTAGAAATGAAAACATTTAGGTCCAGAAATTAACAGGTTTGCTTGTGGTCAGTCATGTAAGGTTCATCTGAACTGAAATCTGTGAAAATTCAATACATGAAACTGGGATGAATGTTTTGAAGTCATCTTCTGTAGTGCAGTCTTTGCCGTCAAGCACACCTGGGCCCAAATTCCAGTTCAGCCACTTGCTAGCTGTTCGCCTTTGGAAAGTTCCCCAGCTCTTCAAGACGCGGACTCTACATATGTTGAGTGGGAAGAGTAAACCACTCTTTACTCTTTACTTATATGGTCTTAGATCTCTTTACTCATAAAGTCACAGGGAAGATAAGTGAGAAGATTAAGAACGTAAAGAACCCAGAATAGAACAAGGCCCATACCAGGTGTTCAATAAATATCTGCACACTCTGTCCTTCTCCTCCTCCTCCTCCTCCTCCTCCTCCTCCTCCTCTTCTGTTAATTAAGTATCTGATCTGACCTCATATCATGGTAAGAGAGTAAGTATCAAAGTCATAATAACTAAATAAGAAAAATTTTTAAGCCAATGTGTAAGTCAGTGGTTCTCAAAGTGAGGTTGCTGGACAAGGAGCGTCAGCATGAGCTGGAATTTGTTAGAAATGCACATTCTGACCCGACCCCAAGTGTACTGATTCAGAAACCCTGGGAGTGGGGTCCACCAGTCTGTGTTTTAAGGAGCACTCTGATGATACTCATGGACACTAAAGTTTCAGAACCACACGTAAAATAGGTTTTTTATTGCATTCATCTTATTCAATTAGTGCATAGGCTGTGGTTAGAGCCTAATAACCAATCTAACAATTGCTTGTCCTTATGTTTAACGGATTGTTTTCAGATTAATTATTGTGCTGATTAAGCCTCTCTATAGAAAAGTAAACCAAGAGGAATGATATTACCTTAAAAACTTTACAGAAAGGGACTCTTTAAACCAAGAAAGTCCAACCTGTGGCCCAGGACACCTTTAAATGGGGCCCAATACAAATTCTTAAAACATTAGGAGATTTTTTTGCGACCTTTTTTTTTTTTTTTTTTTAACTCATCAGCTATCATTAGTGTTAGTGTATTTTATGTGTGGCCCAAGATCATTCTTCCAATGTGGCCCAGGGAAGCCAAAATGTTGGACACCATTGCTCTAAACTGTTGATTTGATACAAGAAGATAAATGTAGAAAGGTGTTTTGTTTGGTTTGGTTTGGTTTGGTTTGGTTTGGTTTGGTTTGGTTTGGTTGGTTTGATTTGGTTTGGTTTGGTTTGGTTTGGTTTGGTTTTACACTGTTCTAAATCACCTTAATTTAATTGTTTAACCCTACTTCCCTCCCTTCCCTACACCCACCCACCACTCCAAGGAGAAGTTCTTTTAAAAAGCCATTTGAATGGCCAAGTGGAGGAAGTGAAGACGAAATTGAGAACATCTTTCCTCATTCTAATGAGGCATTAGCACTCGGGACACTTCAAAAGCCAAGCAGTCTCACAGTGAATACTGGTTTCTTTTAATTTAGCTGTTCCTGCCCTAATCCCTTTAACTAAAACCTAGTTCCTAATTCAGCTGTTCCATTTTCCTAACTTGAAAATGTGGAAAACAATGAGCAATTTTGATCTAGAAATCAGGCACTTCTTATTGGCTGCAAAAGTCTGTCTTGGAGACCTCAAAATACTGAAAGCTACAAAACAAGAACGGGATGTGGGCTGGGCAGCTGAAACAAATTACGCAGGAAATTTGGCATCTAAAGTAAATGGCACATCTGAATACTTAGAGTGATTCTCAATTATATTTCAGTAGTTTTCATTTTCTCCAATTGCTATAATATTCCTCCACATCCCTCTCCCAAGGCTGTACGACTCCTCCATCCTTGTTTGCCGATGGTTTCAATTGTTTTCTATTTTCTTAATCTTCTCTTTTATCTCCGCTGTTTTCCTCCCTTTCTCATTTCATGATTTTTTTTTTCTTACAAAGCACTCACAGTGCCTGATGCTTCAACAAATGCAGGGAATTTTCTTCCTGTACTTGAAGCAACAGCTTGTCTTTCCCCTCAAGTGTCTTTGCCGCAGAGCCTGATAAACTGTTTATTTTTCTTAACAGCTTTTCTTTTTTTGCCTGAAAAACAAACATTAACCAAAAAGTCCTTGTTTTGCTAAATTGTTACTCTTTGCAATCCCTGGTGCTAGAGTGCCCCCTGCTGAGTAAATGAGAATTAGCAGGTCATACTGCCTTTAGTTTGGCACAGAATGGAGCTGGATTTGGGTGACCATTTTCTCATCAGGTACAGAGTCAACTGGTATAATATTATTGCACCAGTCCCTCCTCTAACTCTCTTGCATAAGTCACTGTACGTTATCCCTAACAGTACAAGAAAAACCATAATACAATAAAACTCTTTTTACCATCTACCAAATACTTAGCAAAATGCCCCAAAATGCTCAATTAAATACTTATATATAGTAGATGATACTGTGTGAAAGCATTTATAAAACTGCATTTTAATTGCTCATTTCTTTCTCTCAGTATCTGTAAAGCTCTTAAAAAGAAAAAGGAAAAAAGTATACATTTCACTATTAGACCTTAATGCTTAGCTGGGTCTGCATCAATAGGTTTTCAAAATATATTTGAAGAATTAATACTGCTTATATGATTCTAAATACATAATAGTCACAATTTTGGGCACCCATTAGGTGCTAAGAACTGTTCTAAGTATTCAACAAACATTTTCTCTAATCCTTAAAACCTACCATTTTACAGATGTGGAAAGAAGCTCAGTAAGGTTAAAAGTCTTGCCCAGGATCGTGAACACAGAAATCACCCAAATCCACCTGAATCTGAAACCAATGCCCTTTCCAAAACATCAGCTACCTTTCGTAAATCTGAAGCCAGGACTAGAATTAAAAAATAGTCCCTGTAAGAAACCTTAGTGCAACTCTCCAACCCCCATCACTGCCACCGAGTTGTCTATAGTTTTCATAACTATTAGCTGTAATTCCCAATTCTTCTGAGACATGACAAGGTTTAATTACTTTTCCAAATACGAGCTCTTTAAATAGAGGAAATTTGCTACCATGTACCTCTAAACATTCAAAATAGTGATCACTTCCCAAAAAAATATAAATCAGAAACTGATTTTGTGTCCAACTTGTTATGAACTGAATGGTTGTGTCTCCCCACTATTCATACATAAAGCCCTGACTCCCAATGTAATGGCATTTGGAGGTGGGGCCTTTGGGAGGTAAGTAGGTTTACATGAGGTCATGTGGCCGGGGTCCTCACGATGAGATCAGCGTCCTTATAAGAAGAGATCAGAGCATGCTCTCTCTCTCTCTCTCTCTCTCTCTCTCATCTTGCCCCCTCCCCACCATGTAAGAATACAGCAAGAAATCAGCATCTGTAAGCCAGGAAGAGGGTCCTCACAAAACCTGGCACCTTTGTATCATTCCATAGTCCATAGCATATGCTGTACTTTACAGATTTTAGAGTACTTACATTTTCAAGTGAGCTATCTGGATGTCCTTCTTCTATAGCTGAAATACTGAAATATATATATATATTTCACAGAGGCAAATGTCACAAGTTTTTGTCACAACAGTTTTTGAAAAAAGTGTCTCAGCAACTGCTGACTTGCCATCTCAACTAAATTCAAAATCTTCATTTTTCTGGGCTTCTCAGTTCCTCCAACACATTTGTAGCACCTGGTTTCTTAGCAACTTACATTTTCAACAGTAACCTGGAACATTTTTCTGCTGGTGGCCCATACACCAGGTGAGAAATGCGTGCACCAACAAGGATTACAAACCCATTGTGATACATTGAAAAAATGGCCACACATTCTTTCCCCTTGTACCTATACCCTAGCAATGTGACATTAAATCTCCTTCCATCAAGAAGTAGAGTCTTTTTCTCCACTTCTGGGTAGGCCCTGAGATTTTCTTTGACAGAATGATATTGTATAAGGTCAGAACCTGTGCCTCAAGAGACCTTGCATGCTTCTGCTGTTGCTCTTGAAATCCTGATCAGTCATGTGAATGCACCAAACTAGCATGTTGAAGTACAAGTGATCGCATGGGGAAAAGTCTCAGTCATCGGAGACATCCAAACTGAACCCATTTTTAAGCCAGTCAACCCAGCCAGACCACCAGCTGACCAGAAATACATGGGTGAACCCAGCCAAGATCTACCAAGCCCAGCATGGAGCAGATCTTCCCAGCTGAGTCCAGCTCAAACTGAAGAGCACACTCCAGAATCATGAACTGAAGAGATTTGATGCTATTTGAAGCTGCAATATCTCCTACACTGCAGCCATAGATAATAACTTGAATCGAATCAAGTCTTTAGATCAAATTGCCAATTTACAGGAAATACAGGGTCCAGCACAAATAACACCCCCTGGGAGTTCCCTGGTGGTGTAGTGGCTTAAGGCTTCGGCATTGGCGCTGTCAGTGCTGTGGCCTGGGTTCGATTCCCAGTCAGGGAGCTACCCACATACCAAAAAAAAGCAAAAAAAAACAAAAAAAAAAAATAAAAACAAATAACACTCCCTTTTAGTGAGTTCGTAATCTATACCAAATCTTTTACTGCAAAATCATAAGCATGTAATTCTGTAACATAACAATATCACACTCAAGCACGCTATTTATGACATTTTAGGTGAAATGTTCAAATTACTGTCCATCTCGTGAAAGACAGTCACTCACAGAGTCTGGTGTGACTTCTGCCAGACCCTGTATATGAGCTAGAGGAACAGCTAACGTCCATTTTTGAATGAGGCAGGTATACATATGCAAATTCTATACCAGGCCTGGGCAGACTTATTCAAGGGCAAGGGCTACTTTCCATTTTTTTCCACGTGTTGTGGTCCACTAGCTGTGTATTTATTTTTGCTTGCTCAAGTACAGACAACCGCCTCCATTGTGAAGAGCTGATTCTCATCTCTAGCAGCTGTGCGTCTGCATGCAAAAAATGTGTTTCTTTTACATTTAGCTACCTAGCCACTAGGCCCTGGCATAATGTAGCATCCACTACAACACCATTTGCTTAATTCGGGTGGTTACCCCCAAAATTGCTCGGAGGTCCTCCAGTAGAGCAATCAACCTCTTGCCCTATTCTACACACACACCAATTTACACTCTTAGTTTAGTGTTTTAAGTTAGAGAACGCTGTGAGAACTTTTGGTGGACGTTTCCCAGCACTCCTCACCTATACATAAGTTAGTCTAAAAAATTAAAAATTAAAAAATCAAACCAGTGTCCCAGCACTATTTACAGTATTCTGTAAACAAAGATGTAAAGTTGCATTTCAGGAATCCTGAACAAGATTGAAGTCGAGCCACTTTAGAACCTGTAATGAAGAGTTATCTATGTGCATTGATCTGAATTGATCACTTCTCAGTTAAATCTTTTTTAGGACCATTTTAACAGTCAGTTTCTAAGCCCAGCCATACTGTCTATGACTCATGCAGTCAGGCAAAACCATCAGACTGACCATTTTTCATCTCAATATTTTTATTCTCATTGACATAAGGAAGGATTTATTATCAACTTCTGCAAGATGTAAGTAATAAATCAGCCTTAGGAGTTTGAACTAGAAATAGATAAATATGACAGAAGTTTGGGTTTATCTAGTATCAGGAATGGTTTTGGAGTTTTAAAGTTCCTTTTAGCTTATATTATACATTTAAAAACCCAAAACATATTTTCTTAAGAATTTTCTCCTTCATTTCTACACTCAAGTGTATTAGCAATGAAAACAGGACCCATGGGTTGCTGAAGATACTTACACTCCATTCATTGCAGTGCATTACACCTTACAACCCTGACATTCTCTTTGTAGGAGTTACTTCAAGACTCAACTGATTCTGAGACTAAAATTTTAGAGAACTTTCTTCTCCCAGCCCCTCACAGAGTCCCCAGACTTGTAAACTATACTCTTGACTAGAACATCAGGTTCTTAAAGTTTTTGTCCAAATTTAGTATTCATGTGATGGCAAGATTTCCAGAAGAGTGAAGTTAAGTCCTTCACCTTTCTACTTTGTCCTTGATTCTATAATGTCACTTTGAACAATGAAATGGTTTGTTTGTTTGTTTGGAGGGGTAGTTACCTGGCTGGGAATCGAACCCAGGCCACAGCATTGAGAGCGCTAAAGCCTAGCCACTACACCGCCAGGAAACTGTCTGAAATGGTTTCTTTAGGAAGCAGCAGTTGGTCCAATCTTGCAACCCTCTCAGCAACAGGATGGAATGGGATAACAATGGAGGATTCCATAGTAAGGACAGAAAAGGCCCAGCATGAGTGCAAAATGCTACCAAGGCTCCTCAAAAGGCCTATTTCAAAACATCATCTCCCATTCTTACAGCATCCCCAGAAAGCAGGTGAGGAACTGTAAATGGCACAGCTAGACAAACCTGCATGCGAGCTCAGACGAGGGTCTTCACCTCCCTTCACTCCATTGGCTCCTCTGAAAAATGACAGGCTCCCCTTCTGCTGGCATTTTTTCAATACCACCAGGTTCCTGGATGAGTTACTATTATTGCATAACCAAGTACTCCAAACATTCATTATATTTTGCTCCCAGATTCTGTGGGTCAGGAATTCAGGCAGGGCTTGACTGGGCAGTTCTCACTGCGGGTCATGCAAGAGGTTGCAGTCAGGTGTTGGCTGAGGCTGCAGGTATGCGAAGGTTCAACTGAACTAGACAGTGAAATGGTTCACTCACGTGGCTGGCAGCTGACACTAGGGACTGGTTGGGAGCCTCGTCAGGGCTGCTGACCAGCGAACCTTCACATGGCAGCCTTAGAGCTGTTGGACTTTTACAGCAGACCAAAGCTCCAAATGCAAGTGTCCTAGCAGCCAAGGTGAAAAGTTCATGGTTTTTTTATGATCTAACCTTGGAAGCCACATAGATCACTTGTATCATACTTCATTGGTCAAAGCAGTCACAAGCCTGCTGAGGTTCCAGGGAAAGAAACCACAAGCTCCCACTTCTTAATGGAAAGTGTGTCAAGAATTTGCAGATGAGACTCTAAAACCACCACCGTAACCATGGATACTCCCACAGATGTCTGTTATGTAACTGGAAGATACCTACTGAGGCAGAATGTCTTGCTGCCCTGACCCGTGTCTGAGCTCACCTACAATTGTAAAGGACAATCCCTATGATTTCTGACAATGCCCCCCCTCAGGGGCCCAGGTCTCACTGTTTGTCTGGCATGTGCAAAGTAGCTCAGCCCTCAGGGGCAACCCTCAACCAGAGTAAGCGACCAGGTCAGTAGATAAGTACCTGACTTCCATGGCCTTTGGCAGGACAACTCTGAGGCATATTCAGGTGGTCCCCAATATGCCTGAACCCCAGTTGGCCTGGCCTTAGTGGCAGCAAGCTCACTAGCATACTCTGTATTGGCTTTCCTCCCTTCTCTCTGTCGTGCTCTCTCCCTCACTTCTGCTTCCTGGTATCACCTTCCAGGACCCAACTCCAGTCCCCAAACGGAGTCAGCTTTTGGGAGGACCCATTACATGTGTCCTGGTGAGAGAAAAGTTTGAGAACTGTTGCAATGAATAATCTCTAAGGTCCTTCCCCAATCTAAATCCTTGTTACTGTTATCATTCATTTCATAGAGGTGGTTACCAGACAAGGCCTGGGACTGCCCTGAGTCCTCAAAGAAGTCATAGGGGAGAGCCAAAATTTGCCCCAAAGCCAAAGTGAACAACAAACAATTCATTAGTAGATCCTGCTTTCAAAATGAAAGAAAGCCTTTCTTACACCAAAAACAGAGGTCCCTCCTCCCTTAAAGTTGCCATAAAAATCAGCACTGAACAATGGTCTGAAGCCTGAGGAAAAAAAAAATTGAGACTGAAAATAAATATATCCCAGTAAAATCTCAACTTTCATAGTCAGCAAACTTCAGGCATTTGCACCTACTGCAGCTAACAGTGGGCTTTGTTTTATTGATGGGCTTTGTTTTATTCTTTAACTTCTCAGTTACAGCCTTCGGGATGTATACTGCAATCCAGGCTCACAGTATGCTCTGAAATTAACTTATCAGGTGAATCAGCCATCCCTTGGCCCTCAAGATAATTTATAATTAGCTTTGTAACATAATGCATTTCAGTGGCTATGGGCAAAGCTCAGAGGAGTGAGAAAATCCATTCACACCAGTTGCCAGAAGTCCCAGTGTTTTCTCAAGCAAAGCCAGCTAATTCAATTTCTTGGCGTAACCCAGAATAGATCCCCAGATCTGCCAGGCCCTTCTGGCTCCCCTTAAGTTGGAAATATCTCAAGAACTAGTCTTCTGTTTCTCTGGGGCCATCTTTGGATGTCCCACCTGAATACAGGAAGTGCGGTCACAGAAACGATGGAAGTTTATCATTTGGCAAACCTTGGGTTGGAGCGGGAGTTTAACTATATTTATATCAGCCATCCCCAAATCTTCTTAAGTCCCACAGTATGTTCCCAACCCAGGTAACAAAACTGCAGTGGAGACAGCAACATGGTTGTTTTCTTGAAAGAACAGCAGAGACCAAATTATACAATTTCTCACACTGGGCTATTCAGGGGCCTTGTAAACACAGAAACCACAAGAGGGGAGGAAAGGCTGGAGCAGGACGTCTGCTCCAATTCCACATTCACTTCGCTCTGCTGTTTTATAACCACATCAGCTGTGTAGGATGAAACCAAATGTAGTTTCTGTGTCTTTAAGACCCAGGCAGCTTGGGCAAGGATAGGTTGCCATGGCAACTTGTAATTCTACTGTCTACTAAATTGAAAAGCAACAATAGAAAATTCCTAGCAAATAAAGTGTGATATGTTCAGTGACAATTATCTGTTTATTACAGCCTGGCTTTGAGTGCTTAAAATACAAACAACCTAAAATTCTCGGCTACGTTTGTATGAAGCAGGGCTCTTTTTTTTTTTCCAAAAACTCTCAGAAAAGAAGAAAACAAACAAACGAGTTTCTGAAAGAGTTTAGAAATTAAGCCTCTTTTATACCCCTGCCCTCACTACGAACACAGAGAGAGAGAGAGAGAGAGAGAGAGAGAGCACAAAAGAAGCCAGCAGGATGAAGCAATTCCAAAATCTACACAGCAACACGCAGCAGTAAGACCTCAGCCAATAAGGGTCCTACATCAAACTTCCTTGAAAAATTGGCCTAGAATCACACTACACTTTGAGATGTATTCTTTGTACACACATACAAAAAGTTTTTTTTAAGATTATAACCCCAATAAAACATCAAAAAGCTCCTCTGTCAATAGTCAATCAATTTAAATAATTTATGGAAAGACTGTTGGGTCATTTGTAAGACACCAGAGCTATAAAAACAAGGAAGACCCAGTCTCTGACCTCCATAAGCTCACAATTGGGGGATGGGGGAAAAAGACACATAAATTCTAGGACCAGGATTCCCAAGTGTTAGGGGCTCAATGGGGGCTCAAAAAATCCATATGTGGAAATCCTAATCCCCAACACCTCAGAATATAACTATATTTGGTCTTTAAAGTGGTAATTAAATTACAAGGTCATTTAGGGTGAACTCTAATGCACTCTGACTAGTGTCCTTACAAGACGAGGAAATCTGGACACAGACACACACAGGGAAGATACTGTGAAAATGCAGGGAGGAGACAGCCATCTACAAGCCAAGGATCTGGGACAGATCCTTCCCTTAGTGCTGTCAACCCCCAAAAATCATCTACCTGCCAAGAAGGACTTCTTATGGGTAATAGGGCCCAAATTCATAGCCAGAGTCTAGAAGTCCCCTCTCATACACCCTGTGTCTCAGGGAAAAGTGACAGACAGAGCTGCCAAGCCTCCTGCACTACTCGTAAAATGGAAAGGATTCCAACCTGAGCTTCCCGCCCAGGTACAGTCACAGGAGGTGAGCTGCCCACGTGGGCATGCCCCACAGAAGAACAAATCACAAAAGCTGCAGCTTGCAGCAATCCCAAACTTTAAGACAGGGTAACCCTCTCCACTATTGAAACTTGGCCAGGGAATGAGTCCTGGGTCCTGATAAATTGGAATAGGACAGCAATACTCCCCTCACTGAGAAGTTATTTAGGCAGGTGGATGAGGGATGGAAGTGTTCTCTCCCATCCAATCAGAGGCAGAGGACTGGGGAGAGGGGTTAGAAGTGTTTCCTTCTGTTGCCCTCCCCAAACCCAGGCTACTGGGCCCCTGCTCCTCTCCTCAGTCCAAGTCTTCCCAGGACCCATATCCCCTCCTAGTTCCAGATACCTGAACTCCCTGCCCAGGTGGTCCTCCTGCACCCCTACCACGCTGCCAGGGCAGCACTAAGCCCAATAGATGGCAAAGAGGATGAATGTTTGGGAGAGAGAATGAACAAAGCTTGGACCATGAGCATGTGTGAGAAGCTCAGGAGTACACTGGTACTTGAGTGAAAGAAGCCCTAATCTGTAGCATTTGCTGATTTCAATGGTATGAGTACTCCTCACCATGGCCAATTTCAAGATACCAATGTGAAGTCAACTGGCTCACAAAATTTCTGAAAAAATAGCCCCTCACGTTATGAGACAAAAGCAGGAGTCGGAAAAGAACAAAGGCAGGCTGGCGGCCTTCATTTGTAGTCTTGCCCTGGCCCTGCATATATAATATTAAAGGTAAACCAATAGCATCGCTCCTCTATCAAGCTCTGGTCACCATTGATGGTGACCCTGAACACTGAGTTCACAAAGGAGGCCCCTTCCTCCCTGACAATATTCTTGGATGCCCACCCAAGAGGGATTCTCCACCCACTTGTTCTTCTGGGAGAGCCTGACGCTCTCTGCAGAAAAATGCCGTGGACTTGCTTTCCAGGTTCCCTTGCAGCATGAGACCCAATCTTGCCAATGGAAGCTGAGAGGTGAAGTCTGTTGGAGCCTCCTAAGAAAGGTTTCACCTTAATAAATAAGAGGAAGGACTCTCCTCTTCTTCTCTGGACGGGGTGCTTCTGCTGTGATGCCCGATGGTGGCGCCATCTAGCAACCATGAGAGAAACATGACAAACGCACAAGACGACAAAGAAGGATCAGAGACTCCTTAGCTGTTTTTTAAATTAAGTTTGGTAAACTACATACAGTATAAAATGTACCACCTTAACCATTTTTAAGTGTACAGTTCAGTAATGTTAAATACCATCACATCGTTATACAACCAATTTCCAGAACTTCTTTCATCTTGCAAAGCTGACTCTCTGCAAAACCTCCGCATTTCCCACCCATTCCCAGGCAACCACCATTCTACTTCCTGTCTCTGTAACTGTGACTACTCCAGACACTTCATGCTAGTGGAGTCATACAGTATTTGTCCTTTTGTGACTGTCTTATTTTATTTAGCATAAGCTTTATCCATGTTGTAACACATATCAGAATTTCCTTCCTTTTTAAAGCTGAATGCATTCCATTGTACACCACATGTTGTGTATCCATTCATCCGTCAGTGGACACCGTGTGGCTTCCACCATTTGGCTATTGGGAATAATGCTGCTATGACATGGATGTATAAATCTCTTCAAGACCCTGCTTTCAATTCTTCTGGGTATGGACCCATTTGTGGAATTATTGGATAATATAGTAATTCTATTTATAATTTTTTAAGAAACTGCCATACTGTTTTCCAGTTAGCTGTACCATTTTACTTTCCCACCAATAATACACAATGCTTTGAATTTTTTCACATCTTCACCAACACTTATTTTTTTTGTTTTGTTTTGTTTTTTGTTTGATAATAATCAAGCTAATAGTTGTGGCATTTGAAGCCACTGAACCAGCCTGGAAAATTGCCCTGCCTCCAGAGATCTTATGCAGGAAATAAGAAATAAATATCCTTAAAGTTGAACTCCTTTTCAGGTAGTTCTCAAGCATCTTCTAATTGATGCTCTTTCTCTAAGACCCCAAACAGAAAAGAGTGATTCTCTTCATGATTTATTTCTCTGTGTCTCCTGCTTCCCATTATACACTGTTTCCTACACTCAGAACCTATCACACATTCTATCCCAGGGTCAAGTCACAGACAATGCAACTGAAAATACACTAAGTGTTCATAGCAGTTTTACCCATAATAACCCCAAAATGGAAATAGCCCAGATATCCATCAATACAATAAACCATACAATGGAATACTATTTACCAATGAAAAGGAACAAAACTGATACATGGATGACATGGATGACTCTCAAAAATACTATGCTGAGTGAAAAGACCTTACACGAAAGTACATACTGCAATGATTCTATTTCTATAAAGTTTTAGAATTGCTTAATCAAATTATGGTGGAAAAAATCAGAACAATAGTTACTGTGTCTGTTGGGGTGGAGGTTACCTGTAAAGAGGTATGAAACATTTTTCTGGGGTACTGGGGGTGTTGTATATATCTGATTTGGGTTTTAGGTTACACAGGGAGAATGTCTTTGTCAAAATCGAATGGCAAATGCACCCTAAAGATTTGTGCATTTCGTTATCAATAAATTTTACATCAAAAGAACAAACTATAAATTAATATTCAACTCTAGTAAATTATTATGCAAGCTTTTTATGGGACACAATTTTACAGGGCAGTTTACTGATGACTGAAACTTATCTTGAAATGTTTTGTTTTGTTTTCTATGAAGATGGATTGATGGATGTAAGGATGGATAGGATGGATAGATAAGCAATAAACAAGTATAATAAAATGTGAACGTAAAATATTTGTGAGAAGCAATCTGCAGGTTCACTACCAAATTATTTTGACTTTATGAGCCAAGAGCATTGAAAGTTTAGGTTTTAAACAGTAAAAATTTTCCTGACTTCCTTGACGGTTGGAATTTAAAAATTGAGGTGAAGAGATGAAAAAATTTTACACTTTTACTACAAAAATTTACATTTCGTTAGGATCAAAAACTGGAAAGTACTACTGTGCTCAAAAGGTCTCAGCTTGAGCATAAACAGTTCACCTAAAAATTCAGGCCCCTGCTGGAGAACTGACAGGTGACAAGTGCCCTGTGCGTGATGACCTTCTCCAATTTCAGTTGCCCCTTTCACTGGACATCGGAACCTCAAGGGATATGAAGCTCCTCCCCCAGCACACTTTCTGTCCCTGAGCCTGGAGAGGTAACTTGCAGCTAAAGGTATTCTGAGCCCTGAGCACTGAGGCAGGGGTAAAGGAGCAGGGAGTCACACCACCAGGACTGTGGACAGATGGCCAGTAGGGTGCAATGTTACACCAGGTTACGGTAAGGTGCTCTGCCAGCCTGGAGTTGGAAGAAGTGTTTCCACCCACCCCATCCCAACCCCCACACATTTTCCACTTTTTTCAACTGCACTGTTTTACATATCATCTATCACAACTGTTAGCCCTGGAAGGGAAGCTGGAGGGCATACAGTTGTATCCCCTCACTTTAAAGAGGAAAACTGAACTCAGAAAGGTGAAGGGACTTTCTCAGGACCACTGAAGAGTAGAATCGCAACTAGAAAGATATCCTCCATCCTCAATTAATGTTGAGAATATTCAAAATTCAAAGACATGGAATTCGTCCTTCCCTTTCTGGGTGCTGATTTTATTTTTACTATCAAGAAGCATCAAAGCAATTATGTCTGCCCTTTGTGATAGCTGTACACCTTGGGCAATGATAGCTCAACTAAAATACTGAGGACCGTCCCCGTACACGCTTGTTCTAGGGACTGGTAATGGGATATGGACTTGGTCACTTGTTTAGAGTCTCCTGAAGAAGCTGAAGATTGAGGTCATCACAGTCAGTTCTTTTTTTTTTTTAATTTTTTTATGTTTATTTATTTCCAGTTACAGTTGACAGTCAATATTATATTAGTTTCAGGTGTCCAGCATACTGGTTAGACTTTTACATAATTTATGCAGTGATCTCCCGATCAGTCTAGTACCCACCTGGCACTATACATTGTTGTTGCAGTATTATTGACTGTATTCTCTATGCTGTACTTTATATCCCTGTGCCCATTTGTAACTACCAATATGTATTTCTTAATCCCGTCACATTTTTCACCCAGCCCCCCAACTCCATCCCCTCTGACAACCATCAATCTGTTCCCTGTATCTGTGAGTTTGTTTGTTTTGTTTATTTTGTTCTTTAGATTCCACATATGAGATAAACAAAATGGAAAGGCAGCCTACTAAACAGAAGATAATTGCCAACAATACATTGGATAAGGGGCTAATACCCAAAATTTATAAAGATCATAGCCTTCCCAGCTGAGAAAGGCCTAAGTGAGGGGCCACCACCTCATATGGCAATAACTGTCCCTTCCCTCAACCCTGAGGTGCTTGTAAGACCCCAAGCCACACAGACTGACCACAGGGAGAACTTCCTCCAGAGCCTTGAGTTCAGTTTCCCTCCTCATCCCCTCCCCTTCCCAGGGACGACTCCTTTCTCCTCTTCCTCTACTTAAGGTTTTTCCCAAGGAAAAATAATTACCTCATGTCTGTATAGGACTTCACAGTTTCCAAAGAGTTTAAAACATCTCATTTAGTCTTATAACCACTTTTAGTTTATTCTTTTTACAGATGAGCAAAAGTTTTTTAGGGGTTGAGGGATAACATTAAATTCCTATTATGTATTGAATCCTTGACTACGAGCTTCCCGTTTACTAGGCTGACCAGATGTACCATTTGAAACAGAACAGAAAACAGTGGTACTAGCCATTTCAAACAGTACCTACAGTCAGCCTGGTCTCACTGGGCTAAATTCAAGGTGTCAGTACACTGACCATTCGCCTGTTGAAATGGGACAGTACCATTGTTTTCTCTCCTCTTTCAAACAGTACATCTTGTCAGTCCACCTTTACCCATTCCCAAACAAGCCCATGAGTATTAGCTCCACACATGTACAGATCAAAGTACTTACTAAAAACCACTCTGCCAAGGAGACTCCAAGCCCAGTGTTCCTCTATTATGCACAACAGTTGAAAGCAGATTCTGGGGCCCATACATCTGGGTTTGCAGTCCAAGCCTCCACTCAGTAGGTATGTGGCTGTGGGTAATTTACTTAAACTCTCTGAGCCTTAGTTTCCTTTATCTAGAAAACAGAATTACCTCTTAGGGTAAAGTAATAGTGGTGTGCTGGTAAGCATTTAACAAGTTCTCTGGGGAGGAAAAAGGTATGTATGTATGTATGTATGTGTGTACGTGTGTATTTATTATTTTACTTAAAGAATATACAGCACACAATTTATGAAATATATAATATTCTTTACTGTAAATTACATATAAACAATTCTCACAGAATTCATTCCTTTATTTTTGCCAAAGTTGCAATTAACAAACAAGTATAATTCTGACATGAATGTTTATTGGTATTTTAGTATATTCAAAAACAAAAATGAAATAAAAACTGTCAGAATTTGTTTACTAATGATGTGAGCAACTTCTTTGCTGAATCAGGTAACAGTTTTTAAATACTGAACTATTTCTTCAATTTTATGTGCTATTCAAAATGTTTAACAGCTACAGACATGAGATACTTTTAAGTTTAATTTGTACTATTTAGATGTTCTTCATCCCTTTCTTAAGTCTCCAGCAGTTCTCAACCTGTGGGAAACACATATTTCCGATGGTCTTAGGAACCGAGATACCGCTCCTCTATCCGTCTCCAGCCGGGTCCACCCACAGGCAGATACGCCCACATACGAGTACCAGCGTGATGACATCATTGCACCAAACCCATCACATACACCCCGTACAAATACAGGTGTATGTGACAAGGTTGGTGCCATAATGTACTTATGCAGACCAGTCACACATGTGTGGAGAGCAGCTAACTGTGTAGAAAGCAGCTGCTGTTTTGAAAGCAGCTACTCTGTTAAAAACAGCTACTGTGTTGAAAGCAGCAGTATTGGAGGTAAAACGACACTTCATGAATTATAATTACTGGGTAAATGTAAAATCATGTACTGTAAAATCACCAACTACTGCCAAAAAATATATATATCTGTACCATAGGAACTTAATGTGGATGCTGATCGATCTTTTTATATTCAGCTGCGGTTGATGTGAATACTGCCCCCTTGTGAGAGTAACAGGTATGTAAAAAAAACAACACAGAGAATGGTAAATCATAGGAAACTTTAATGAACTGTACTGACTGAATTATGCCATGTATCATCTTTTGTATTATTAAAACTATTGTTATATATTATTTTCATTAGCAAACCATCCCATAACAATGGATCATGTAGAGAAGAACATTAAGAAAAGAAAATATAGTGAGGATTTTTTACAGTATGATTTTACCTCAATAATTACAGCAGGAATTGAGAAACCACAATGTGTTATTTGTTGTGAAGTTCTATCAGCCGAATCTATGAAGCTGAACAAACTAAAACGTTATCTTGATAGCAAGCATCCGAGCTTTGTTGGCAAGGATACCAACTATTTTAGAAGCAAATCTGATGGACTCAAGAAAGCCAGACTTGGCACTGGTGGCAAGTACCACAAACAAAATATAGCAGCCGTTGAAACTTCATATTTGGTGGCACTCAGAATCACCAGAGCTATGAAACCTCACACCACTGCTGAGGATTTACTGTTGCCAGTGGCCAAAGACATTACGATCAGAGACGAATTTGTTATGAAATTGAGTCCAATTTCCTTATCTAATGACACTGTCCACAGAAGAATAGATGATATGTCTGCTGATATTCTCGATCAGGTAATCCAGGAAATTAAATCTGCTCCACTTCAAATATTTAATATCCAGCTTGATGAATCTATAGATGTTGCAAACTGTTCACAGTTACTGGTTTTACGTGAGGTATATTAATGATGGTGACTTTAAAGATGAGTTTCTTTTTTGCAAACCTCTTGAAACAACAACTACTGCATGTAATGTATTTGACACAGTTGGTTCATTTCTGAAAGAGCATAAGATCTCTTGGGAAAAGGTATGTGGTGTTTGCACAGATGGTGCTCCAGCTATGGTAGGATGTCGATCTGGATTTCAATGTTTGGTACTGAATGAGTCACCAAAAGTCATCGGAACTCACTGTATGATTCGTTGGCAAATATTAGCAATGGAGACACTGCCACAAGAGTTACAAGAAGTAATGAAAGGCATCATAAGTTCTGCCAATTTTGTAAAGGCAAGCACTTTAAACAGTTGACTATTTTCGCAACTGTGCAATGAGTTGGATGCGCTGAACAATGCTCTGCTATTTCACACTGAAGTGAGATGGTTGTTGAGAGGAAAAGTTTTAAAATGTGTTTTTGAGCTTCGTAATGAACTCAAAACCGTTTTTTACCTTTTTTTTTTATGTGGGTAGCTCTCTGTATGGGAATCGAACCCAGGCCACAGCGCTGATAGCACTGGAGCCTTAAGCCACTACACCATCAGGGAACTCCCTCAAAACATTTTTTAATCAGAAAGCAAGACCGCAGTTCGAAGCACTTTTCAGCGATAAAAGTGAACTGCAGAAAATAGCTTACTTGGTTGACATCTTTGCCATCTTGAATGAGTTAAATTTATCACTGCAAGGACCAAATGCAACATGCCTCGATTTGTCTGAAAAGATCCGATCATTCCAAATAAAAGTTCAGCTTTGGCAAAAAAAAAAAAAAAAGGATGAAAATAAACTTTACATGTTACCTACCTTATCTGCTTTCTTTGAGGAACATGACATTGAACCAGACAAAAGGATTATGATAATTTCTGTGAAAGAACACTTGCACATGCTTGCAGATGAAATTTCATCGTACTTTCCAAATCAACCTGACACCCCATTTGCACTGGCCAGAAGCCCATTCACAGTCAGAGTTGAAGATGTTCCTGAGACAGCACAAGAGGAGTTCATTGAACTTATTAACAGCGATGCAGCGAGAACTGATTTCTCTACAATGCCAGTTACAAATTTCTGAATCAAGTGTTTGCAGTCATGTCCTGTTCTGTCTGAGACTGTGTTGCGCCTTCTTCTTCCATTTCCAACAACATATCTTTGTGAAACATGGTTTTCCAGCTTGATGGTTAACAAGTCTAAATACAGAAGTAGACTTGTTGTGGAAGATGATCTTCATTGTGCTCTTGCAAAGACTGACCCGAGAATTTCTGATCTGGTGAGAAAGAAGCAATCTCAACCTTCGCACTGATGTTGGCTTTTTACACACACTGTCGCAAAATGTAGCAATGTAGTTTACTGTTGTTATATTAAGACTGTTATCCATGCTACACCATGCTTCGACAAAATTTCATTTATTTGTAATTAGAAATAAATATTTCACAATATATAATTACATATTGTTTTTGTGATTAATCACTATGCTTTAATTATGTTCAATTTGTAATAATGAAAATACATCCTGCATATCAGATATTTACATTATGATTCATAACAGTAGCAAAATTACAGTTATGAAGTAGCAATGAAAATAATTTTGTAGTTGGGGGTCACCACAAGATGAAGAACTGTATTGAAGGGTTGCAGCGTTAGGAAGGTTAAGAACCACTGGTCTAGACCATTGGTTCCCAAGCAGTGGTATGCATACCCCAAAGGGTACATGCTGGGCTGTTGAGGAGTACACGAAAAATAATCAGTAATATTGAAAAAAACAAGTTAAGTAAAAAAACACAAAACATTAGTTATGGAACACTAAATGTTAAATTTGAATCATCATTAATGGAGACATTTCAAAATTAGATCACATTAGCGAATGATGATTGGTGAGGGCGTCACTATGCACCCTTCCCCTAAATCACTCTTCTACCAATCATAACAGTTTTAGAACAATCCACCTGTGACATTTCTAGAACTTCCCCAAACATATAAATACATCTGTAGCCAGACTGTTTTATCAGTTTATATTGACTGAATAAAAGTAAATGCATTGTCTTTAATTGGGGTTCTTTTCAAGTAGTTTTTATTTAATGTTTTAACATAGTTTCAGTTGTTATTGTCAGTGATTTTTAAGCATGTCAGTTATGGATCAGTGGTTGAAAACAGGAATGGTTAAAAAAACAAAACCTGATGTGGATTATAATTCGATGCCAAGTACTTCTCAACACGTGTCCACAGCTATGAGTACATCTACACTGCGAGATAAAGAAAAGTGTCTGCCTCAGATACTACACAGAGGCAAAGGGAAACTCTGAAGGGTATATTAAATGTGGGTTTTCAGGAGGTTCCCTTGTGGTGTAGTGGCTAGGCTTTGGCGCCCTCAATGCTGAGGCCTGGGTTTGATTCCCAGCCAGGGAACTACCCAAAAAATAAAAATAAAAATAAATATGGGTTTTTATTTGTAGGCAATTATGACCGTCCTAAGCCTTTGTGTGTTGTGTGTGGAGCAATATTATCCAATGATTGCACGAAACCCTCTCTACTCATGCAACATATAGAAACTAGACATCTTAGGTATAAAAACAAAGAAATGCATTATTTTCGGTGCTTAGAAAAGCATCCAATTATTTCATACATGATGTCAGGAAAGAAAGACAATGAGAATGCAGTTGAGGCTTCATACCGTATTGCTTATCATATAGCTAAATGTGGTAAAAACCATACCATAGCTGAAGATTTAATTTCTCCTTGTATTAAGGATATTGGTTTTTATATGTTTGGGGAAGAACATATCTGCAAAATCAATACTATCTCTATTTTAAACAAAACAATCTCTCGATGAATTCAGGAAATGTCTGACAATGTTGAAGCAGTAGTAGTAGATAGAATTAGAAAAAGTAAATTCTTTTCCATTCAGGTTAATGAAAGTGTAGATGTTGCTGATTTGTCTATTTTGCTCATCATCACGAGGTACTTGGTAGGAAATGAGATTGAGGAAAACCTGTTGCTTTGTTTCCCATTGACAGAGCATATCACAGGAGAAGATATTTTTAATGCAATCAATGGTTATCTCATTGAAAAGGACATTAGTTGGTTGAATTGTTTCAATATTTGCAATGACAGAGGCAAGCCTATGTCAAGTTGTTTTATAGGCCTACATGGACAAATTAAAGTAGTAGGCTCCCATGTACCACGGAGTCACTGCTGCATTCATAAAGGCTTGCACCCAAGCCTCTTCCTAGTGAACTGAAAGATGTTCTTGATGAAGCTGTAAATCGTAAATTTTATTAAGTCACAACCACAAAATTCTAGCTTGTTCAAAGCAGTGTGTGAAGAAATGAACAGCACACACAGCACATTCCTTTTGCAGATACAGGTAAGGTGGCTATCTCATGGCTAAGTACTTACACAGATGTTTGAACTTAGACATGACGTCCAGATATTTTTTGAAGACTACCATTTCCCTCTTGCTCCAAAGTTTCAGGACAGTGATTGGCTTCAAAGGCTTGCATATTTATCAGATATTTTTCTAGAAATAAACACACTCAACTTGGGACTTCAAAACAGCTCCATCGCTATATTCAAAGTAATCAACATAATTGAGTCAATGATTAAAAAACTGGATTTTTGGAAAGTGTATAGTGAAAGAGGTCAGCCTGAAGTTTTTGAAACTGCACAGCTTCTTATCTGAGAATGACGTGCACCTATCCCAAAACGTGAAAGAGAATGTTGTAAGTCGCTTGGATGGTCTTAAAGAGTCCTTTCATAAGTACTTCCCTCAATGTGATAAAGAAAACTACTGGATTGCAGATCCCTTCAATGAAGAATTCCTCAAAGAATCTAAACTGAAAAAGCAGCTAATCAAAATTTCAACTGATTTTTCTTTAAATTCTAATTTTAAAAGAAAGCATTTTATTACCTTCTGGGTAGATGTCAGTGAGGAATACAAATAGCTCAGTGAGAAGGCACTCAAATACCTCTTGCCATTTACTAATACTGAACTAGTGGCGAGAGCTTTTTCTTCTCACACCTTCATAAAAAATAAGTACCACAACAAGCTTAATGCAAGTCTGGATTTGAGATTGTATCTTGCATCTTTTGAGCCTGATTTCAAGAAACTAAGTGCATCAAAAGCAAGCTCAACAATCTCATTAACAATGTTTTTCAATTGGCTAGTGATCTGTATAACAATTATTACAGACTTTTCACAAACACAAATATTAATAATAAATTAAGTTTGTTAAATACTTGGTCATCATTTAACTGTTATGAATATTGTAAAATTAAATCTATGGTTTGTACTTTCAGTGTAGTAATTTTTCTTTCCTAACTTATTACTTCATTTCCACTATTGTTTAAGACAGGCACTGAACAAAAGTGTATTTAAAAACAGCTGTTTTAAAAACTAGGGGTACAGGAGTTCCCTGATGGTGTAGGGGCTTAAGGCTTCAGCGGTGAAGCTGTCAGCGCTGCGGCCTGGGTTCGATTCCCAGTCAGGGAACTACCCACATACCAAAAAGCGAAAAAAAATAAAATAAAATAAAATAAAAACTAGGGGTACAATTTATAGAAATGGGCTTAAAAGGGTACACAAGTAGAAAAGGGATGGGAACCACTGGTCTAGACAATTAACAAAACCATAAAGCCTCGTTTCATAGCATTTGCAAATTTCCATGGTACAACTAATCCCATCATGGCCAATTTTGAGCCACCAATATGCCATCACTTAGCAGGGAATTGAGAACAGGTGCAGGAACACACCATTTTAAAGTATTTCCACCATTCACATCAAAATAAAGGTATTTATTTTAAATGATTGCTAGGTAATCTTGGTTGTAGGTCCTTACTTTTCATCACTTTGAATATTTCATGCCAGTACCTTCTGGCCTGCAAAGTTCCTTTTAAGAAATCAGCTGAAGGTCAGGTCTTCTGGGAGCTCCTCTGAAAGTAACTAACTGCTTTTCTCTTGCTGCTTTTATGATCCTCTGTCTTTAATCTTTACCATTTTAATCATAATGTGTCTTAGTGTGGGCCTTTTGGGATCACTTCTTAAATTATACAAATGTCTTAATTACTATGCTGTACACCTAAAATTAATATATTGAATGTCAGCTGTAATTGAAAAAAATTAAAAAGGGGAGAAAAGATGAAGGGCAATAAATGGTCCAAATTTCTAGGTATAAAACAAATAAGTCATGGGGATGTAACATGCAGCATAAGAACACAGCCATTAATATTGTGGGAGCGTGCTACATGGTACATGTGAGATGGTTGCTGGACTTACAAAGGTGATCACTTCTTTAGATACACAAATGTCAAGTAACTATGGTGTATACCTGAAAGTGATATAATGTTGCATGTTAGCTATAATTTTCATTAAAATCTTTAAAAAATATATTATAAGCAGTCTCCAGCACGCCACGGCTAGGACAGCAGTTGCCAGCAATTACTAGACAAGATGCTATTAATGTAACAGGTGGCCATATGATCTATATGCCCATAACTTCCACAACATTGTCTGGATCAGTGTCCTGGACTTTCATGGAACCTCATTTTATATTTTGGATTAAAAAAAAAATCCTGAGATATAAATGTTCAATAAGTATGTATAAGTAATAAATAACTAAATCATCAGTCTATTCTTCAAAAATATGATCACATAAAACAGCTTAGAAAAAGAGCCACCATTGTAAGGAGCGAACAGGTGATCAAAAATGAAAGTGCAGGTGCTTTCCATTTTGGAAACTACCCTACTTGGTGTTTAACTGTACAGGAAACAGAACAGCTGTTGGGGGTGTGGAGGAATAGGTAAAAATTTACAAGCAAAGCAAAAAAAGCAATAGGGGAAAATACTGCTAGGGTTAATGGTAAGCACAGTTCAGAGAAAAATAAAACAAGATAAAAGAAAAGATAAAAGAGGAAAAAAGGTGACTTTAGAGACATTAGAAGATCATAATCAATTCTATGGACACCAGTAAGAAAACAGAGGGGAAAAATTTAGGAATACCATATTTGCCTTGGATAGTTTGTATTTGAGTTTTTTTGAAAACACTGATCTTACCCACTTCAGTAATTAATATTAAAATGTAAGGGAAATGCTAACTTTGAGAGCCAGAGCAAAAAGGAATAAAAGCATACACTGGAAACAAAAATCCTCCGAAATAAAAATAAACAACTAACTATAAAGGACATTACCAAGAACTGCTATATTTTCCCCATCCCATTTGCCAGAAATCAACAAAAGCATCTAGCACTTTGTATTTATATCAAACATCAAATCAGAGAATCCTAATGTACAGCCCCTACCCCAAACACAGAACAGTAATTCCAGAGTTCAAATTCAAATGAGAAAGCAGCAACTGAAAGTGGCAATGGTGGTGAAAATCCTATGAATGGGTTTTTTATTTCTCTCCTTCCCAGGGAAAGCTGGAGAACGTCCATTAGGATTTGTAATTAGAGGTTTACGATGTGAGCTCCTGAGTTACATGGAAAAGGTGCCCCATTCTGGACACGTTCTGAGCTTCCTCCAAGACTGTCCTTATGGCTCCTACACCCTTTTGGTCCAAAGTGGTGTTGTAAGTGGATTTGATACTCTGGTGCCTGAAAATCACCGCAGAGCAACCAACTTTCACATTATGAAGAGCAATTCTGACATGGCTACTAGGACACAAGCCATGGTTCTTCCTAAACTTTTGGACAGATTAAGAATTAGGATAAGCAACAATGTAACAAATTTTAAGTGGTCCAACTAAGTGGAAAAACTAAAACCGGATCTATGAATTGGCTGTTTTATTCACATTCATTTCCAAAATTCAGAAGGAATTTATTCTGTTTTTCCATCAATGTTCAATGTTTCCTCTCATACTATGCAAAAATAGGGCAAAATACAATGTAAATTTCTACAATAATCCCCAGAATATGATCAGCATCCTGACCAACACCCAAAGCGTCCTTTCTAAGAAACCCCAAGAAGTGCTCAGTACAGAAAGAAAAGAGGGTCACCTGGAGAAAGTTTAGAAAAAACTGCATCCCACTCAAAAATCCTTCCCTAAAGAGTTCACAACATACATTCGCTCATCAGAGAATAGGACTGACATAGACATGTCAGTAACCTTGTTTATCCCAGCATTTCCAAATGCACTTAATCAAAAACCCGATTTCTCCCATCTAACATCAATCAATACCCACAGAAAAGTGGTTTATTTTACTGGTCCAGCAAATAACCGCAGGGAATGCTGTTTTAAGTAACTGCCGTAACTTGGCCAGCGTGGCCACACGGCTAGGAAAGGGAAAAAGGGACGAGAGGGGTGTCTGGCTGAGGCACCTTAGCCCATTCATAGCCAAAGCTGATTTTTGACCAGATCATGTATACCCTCTTCCTCTCTCACCATTTCCTTCCCAGAAAGACTACTTTATCAGACACAGTGAAGTAGTAACAGCTGGCATGACAGAAAATAGCAATAATCCTTGCTGGGGTCTCTAAACACACTCTAAACCCTTCTTTTGAAAACAAGCTCTGCAACACAGACATCACCCCATGCTGAATTAGAGATGTGCATGAGACTCTGCCATGCCCAGGGGAAAGTAGTAAGTTAAAGTATCAATCAGGGGTGTCCAACCTTTTGGCTTCCCCAGGCCACACTGGAAGAATTGTTTTGGGCCACCCATAAAATACACTAACACTAACAATAGTTGATGAGCTAACAAAAAAGGTCCATGCATAATTTCCATAATGTTTACAAATTTGTGATGGGCCGCATTCAAAGCCGTCCTGGGCTGCACGTGGCCTACAGGCCGCAAGGTGGACAAGCTTGTTATAAATGGTCTTACAAAAATGTTGAGATAAAGATACAAAAAACCACACTTGGTTAGAAATAATATTTATTATCCCCTCCCCCCATGTACAGATAACTTTTCAGAAACATGAAGGTATTGTCCTCATCAACAGTTTGTAGAAAATAAACAATTCATATCTTACAATATATTTCTATCATTTTTTTAAACAGCCATTTTATTTTTCCATGTTAGTTCAAGAATAGCTTCAAGTTTTGTTTCAGATCAAATCAAGACAATCTTTGTTTATAGGTCGTTTCCTGACAGAGTCCCTCCCCCCAACCCCTAAAAAAAATTCTATATCCTAAGTGATAAACTCTTCTTGTACATTCAGCAAACTTTATATTGGAAAAGGAAAAGAATAATCAAGACAGTTATATACTCTCGTGCACAGTAATAAATCTAGCTGAGCTTCTACACCTTGCTTTGCAATGATGTTCACATAAATCATCTCATCAAGTTACAATGGTCATTTCTTGAAATGTAGATACGAAAGCTATACAATTAATCCACTGATATTTCTTTCTAATTTTTATCTGTAATTAAACCATCACCATAAAGAAAAACTTCATCCCAAGAATATGTTTCCCCCTTGCCCTCAGCTATTTCTCTCTAAAAGCTTGAATCTTCTCTCAGGTCGTGTAGAGATACATTAAAAGCACAGGGAAAAAAAAGGTTATATAATAGCTGACATAATGCCCTTAAGTTTGCTGACATAATGCCCATATCTTAACTTTAAAATGTAAAATCAGAGTTAAAGCATCACTTAATACAGTACATTATTAATTAATCAACAGTGTCCCACCACTCAGAAGTTTCCTAAACTGGTTGTCTTCCCCACATTTACTAAGTTTATAACCAATCAAAGAATGTGCTTATAATAGGCTGCTGGTTTAATTTTAGAATTAGAAGTTTCAATATTGGGCTATTTTCAAATATAGAAACACTATGAGTGGCATATGAACTATTAATTTTGTTTCCCATTACCTACAGGCAGAATTCATTCAAATAAAATTTTATAAGACAAAATGCAAATCTATATACCTATACATAGATGTATACATGTACATATTAAACCTAAGTAAGGTTTTATAAGCAATAGTAACATAGTTCTGGTTACACATTCCTAAAGACTTAATTGTTTTAAAGATACATGTTAGAAAGAGGCTAATGCAAAAGGCAAAAATTAAGAATCAACATGATCTTTGAGGTTTTCAGTATTACTTCAAAAAGCTGTTTCTATCCCCCATAGAAGAAAACTATGCATTTATCTTAGGAAAAAAAGTTACAAAAAGATAATGCTATCATGTAAAGAATTCACAAAAACTATAATATACTGGAGATCCCATAAAAGTCACAACTATGTAAGGTAAATCACAAGTATGGTTTATATTGTATTATAGACATCACCATCACCTTTCCTCTTTAATAATGAGAGGGTTTCACTTTTTTTTAAACTTACTTAACTAGTGCCATAGAAATCAAGTCCCTGTAGCAACAAGTTAAACAAGATTACAAAATAAGGCATTCTGCTCACATGTCATTAAAGTAACAGGCTGAGTACAGAAAGCATGTTTGCAATTTTATATAATCCAAAAATTATACAGAAGGCCATCTTTACCAAAAACAAAACAAAAAAAATAATTAATTGCTATTTTCTAGGGAAACAGAAAAACATACATAAAATCTTCAACTTTGGCTATTTCTCCTACTGCCATAAACTGAGTTTTCTCTTACCTATTTAATAAAGCCCAATATTTAAAATGTGGATGAAATGTCTTTGATTATACCATATCTAACCTGTAGGTCACGCACTAGATTATTTTCCAAATTATAGATTAAAATTAGTTTGACAAAATTCCTGTAGTGTCATTTAGGGGAAAAAAGTGGACTCAGAACACACTTGCATGCTCTCTCTCACTCTCTCTCACACTCACACAGATACCCACACACACGCATGCGCGCCCAACATACTAAACGGTTTTCTTAAACATTGACTGGTTCTCCAGAAAGAATAAAAATATTTATCAAGCTGCAGCATGTAGGTAAGGGGCAGCAATGCAACCTTTTTTAGGGTAGGTAAGAATCTGAATGAACTTTTAAACAACTATTAATAGTACCTGAACCAAAGATTTTACTCAGATGAACTCTAAAATACATTATTTTTTGAATTTTGGACTCAAATGCCTGTTGCACTTTTACATTAAATGTTGCTTAAACAAAAATATAGCATAAATTCAATATTCTACTGTCTAAGCAATTAAAGCAATGATTATGTCATCATCGACAGGTAATATGCACCTAATTTGGGTCTTCTGACACCTCTTGTTTAAAGTTTATTGTATGATAAAGTTCTTCACAGTTTAAAATATTGTGAAGAAATATATTTATGTATAACTATATTCACATACATATTATGTACACATACTATGTATTTGATGTACCCATAAACTTTGAACATGTGTGCCAGGACAATACCCCACACATATGCAGGAACCCTGAAGAACAGATTGGTGTGGACTGTGAAATGATTTCTAAGAAATGTTTACAAATAAGAAAAGATTATTATAATGAATAATTACAATAAAAATTTTACTTTATTTACATAGTGCCTATCTCCCAAGAGGTAAATATGCTTTACAGACATTTTTTAGTATCTCCGTGAGGTGGGGTTTTGGGGACACTATCAATTCTCACGTTCCACAACCAACTCACCTGCCCAGGATCACACACTTTAACAGCAGCACAGTAAAATACAGACATGGAAATCTAACTTCCAAAGCCTCCAATTACCTGGTCAAATAGTCTTGAGGTGAAATCAAGTTTCCATCATACAAAAGAACTTCTACCACAAAAGATTAAATTTTAAGTCCTCATATACTTGTCATTGTGCGTTATATCTATACCACTGGGAGATCAAAATGGTTTTTCATTTTGGCAGATGACAAAAAATCTAACATTCAGTGTAACTATAAGTCAGTATAACTCCTCCAGTTTAAGTGCGACACAGCTGACTGGTCTATCAGGGAAATGCAGTCAATGTCTAATCTTGGCTGAAGAAATCTCAATCCAAATAGCTACTGCACGGTTAGAGATAGCCTATAATCCTGCATTGTCTTAAAGGTCTTTTCTATCTCCACATATTATATACACATATAAATAAGCATTTTAGCACAAAATGTACAGTTAACATGATCAGTTCATGTTTAAATAAACAAAGGCCTTAAGGGTGAACTTTAAAGGCCAAGAGCTCCTCAGAGTGCATGTTGTTTAAAGATCGAAGATCTGGCAACTTTAGAAGAAGTTTTGTAAAAATAGAGGCCTCATTTGGATGGTTTTTCATTATTAAGGTCCTTAGTGCACGGATGAGGGTTTCCTGCAAAGCCTCCACAGAGTTGACGTTTTCTATTCCAGATCGATCTAATGGAGAGTAAGGAATAGAGAGATGTGAAGGAGAAGACATTAAACAGAAATATAATTCTTGCGCATTAATATCAGTGAAGTCGAAACAAGGTTTTATACAATGGAACAAAGCAAAGCTACTTGACAAAGTTTTAAAAATCACATCAAATTTTTATAGCTATTTACTATATTATAAAGATATATATCACAGAGTATACCTGATAAATCAACATTCTTTAGTGCTTAGGTATTTTTGTTAACAAAAAGCTAGAAGTTCTGATTTTTTTAATTAAATGTCATCTGGCTAATTTCAACTGCTTCAAATGGGCAAAATAAAATAAATAATGTAGTTTATGAATATTAATATATTTTTACCTCATATGTAACATATCCACATTTGTGTGTCACCATGTGTAGCAGATAGCCTCTAAAACAGCCTCCAATGATCCCCTCATCCTGGTATCCTTGTCCGTGTGTATCCTGCTCCCTTTGAGTGAGCTAGACTTACTGACTCACTACTAATGAACAAAATATTAGATGACCAAAGAAACTGCAGCTTCTATCTTAGGCACTCACTCACTCACAAAGCCAGATACCATGTTGTGAACTACCCTGTGAAATGCTAAGGAAATGACAATGGTCTCCAGCCAATAGTTAGCAAGAAACTGAAGCACTCAATCCAACAACTTGCAAGGAACTGAATCCTGCCAACAACCCATGAATAAGCCTAGAAGCAGACCCCTAGTAGAAGGTTCATATGAGACCATAGTCCTACCCACAGCTTGACTGCAACCTCCTAAAAAACCTTGAGCCAGAACATCTAAGCCACACCCATATTCCTAACCCTCAGAAACTGTGAGAATTAACTGCACACCTTTTTAAGCCACTAAGTTTTAGGGTAATTTGTTACGCAGTTATAGATAACTAAGATACTTTGCAACTTCAATACCTCGTTATATTAACCTGCGTTGACTTTTAATTAGCATACTATGATTATTAAGCTTATCATACAAATGTTAATAAATTAGTGATTTATATAAACCAGCAATAAAAGTATCTTAAAATTGGCTAAACCTAGGTTGTTTGCCCATAGATTTTTTTCACCAGGGAGGACTGTTTCTTCCCTTTACAACAGGAAGCAGTAGTATGCAAGAAATATTCAATGGCTCCCATTGAATATGCAGAGTTGTAGTAATCAGAAAAAGAATTCTCCAAGGAAGCAAAATATACTCTTTTTTCACTTTTTTCAAGGAGACTGAGAAAGTCTTCCATTGTAACTGGCAGCTAAAAAAAGTCCACTTGCAAAGCCAATACTTACAACTAACATGTAATACTAAAGGGAAAGTGTTTAATTAACTCTAACTGCAGAAAAATGACAAAAATAGGTTCATCTTACAATAAGCATGGATTATTATTATAACTATGTGCTAATTCTTTTTCTTTTACTGAGGGCTTTCAGGGAGGGTCAAAGGGCTGGGAGGACAATGGGATCCCACGTCTCCAACCAACAGGATCTTTCCAGCTTCACAGCTGTAGAAAAAGCCCACATGCTAATTCTTATGGAAAAAGAAACAAAAGAATATTCACTGTTGGTTGTGGGGCAGGGAAGGTTATGATTTTTCAGACAAAATGGTTAGACAGACAAAAGACCTCTACTCTTAACATATGACTTTGGTCATATAATCATAAGAGTCATCTTTGCAAACCTAATGAAAGCCTTCAATAATGCTTCTTAAGAGTATCCCCTGCCTTTAATATTTAAGTAATTGCTCTCTTTAACATTCCTGCAATTTATTAATTTATTCACCAAACACTTATTGGACGTAGGTGGTTACTATGATGGGTGCTAAGGAATTAGCAGTGAACACAGCAAACCAAAATTCCTTCCTTTAAGAGCTCCTATTTTGGCAAAAGAAAATAAGAGATTTGCATCATATTATCAGTAATTTACTCGAATAATACCAACAACTGAGAAAGAATGGCAGGGATCCCCACAAACAAAATAATCTAGATGGGCAAAGAAACAAACAAACAGTGAGGAAAGATATCTGAGTTAGCACTAGCATTATTAATATAAGTGGTTGGTCTTCTGGAGAATATTTCGTGGTTGGATGACCTACATTTCTCTACACAACTTAGAAATTCAGAGAAATGGACACCAATACCTAAAAATGTAAATCGTATTAAATTTTTCTAAAACCTCAATTTCTAAAAGCAGAGTTTCATGATTTCAAAGCCAAAGAACCTAACCTACAAATCTAGATTGTAAAAAAAAGAAACCTCTTGAAATTTTAACAATGGAATACACAAACTGAATTGTGAATCCATCCTATAAATGATGCACTAACTGCTACACTGTACAGGTTAAGTTATGATATATCTATTTTCTACTTCCTTAACTGGTTTTTCATCCCTCTCCCAAGCCAGTACTCCTCACCAAATCTGCTCTCTATGCATATTCATTTCCTACAGGATGGAAGTTAAATTCCTTCAACAAAAACCTCCAAGAGGACAACTAAATCCACATCTAGATGAGTCTCGGTCTCACACCTAAATGCCAGTCCCTATTCAACTGGAAATGACTAGTACCATTTCACACAATCTGAAAAAGAATTTACCTTCCATGTATAAGTCCCCTACTCTTCATGGTATCAAGATTCCTCCAGTCTCACCAGGAAATAGCATTTTTGAGATTTCTCTCCCTAAAGCTGCTAGAGCTCCTCTGTTACAAGCAATATAATGGAAAGGCTTTGCAGCTAGACTAATAGGAGTTCAAATGCCTACTCAGCTAATTATTAAAAATGTGACTTGGGGCAAATTATTTAACCCCTCTGTTCCACAAATTCCTTGTCTGTGTAACTAAAGATAACATGTCCTAGCTCACATCACAGGTCTGTTATGAGGATAAAGTTACATGAGATTTAGAGATTAAGTAGCCTTTGTTTTGACAACAACCAAAACAAAAACCAGAAGGCAACTGTAGATTCCAAAGACAAACGAAAAGCTATTTTAAATATGAAACAAACTGTAATGTTGCTGAATTCTAAGCAATTAATAGAGAATATAAATGAATAATCCTTTTGTTATCTGGAACATCTTGGAACATTTCCTTCAGGTGGTGCAGGTATAGGGCAGGTTTATATTGCCTTGTCTACTATTTCAACCTCACTATGTGAATGTTATGGGTACTACTTAGATAATCATAACACCATAAATGATGATTTTTCTACTTCTCAATTTTTAGGATCAACTAATAAATAAAGCATGGAAAATAAGCACAGCTATAGAACAGAATATAAATGTTTGAATTCTTAACAACATAAAGAAGATGGTACAGCAAAAGAAACCAGGATATGGAGAAAAGAGACTTACTGTCTCCCTATATAATGAGAAGTTTCTCTATGTAAACGGAGAGATTACGTCAAAGTGAAGGATCAAAGAATGTGAGCATATTAAAGTTATAAATGAAACCAATAAGGTAACTGGAAAAACATAAAAACTGAGAGGGAAAGTGAGAGGGTACTTTTATTTATCAATTGTATCTACCAAATAAAAAGAGTTGTATAAACACAGTATTTAGAGCTCAGTGGGCAACCATCAGAACCATCAAAAAAAAAAAAGATGGTGAAAAATCCAGTTCTCTGAAGAACAGAATGGAATTAGAAAGAAAGAGGGAATTTTTATTTAATACTCTTCTGCAGTTGTTTAATTTCATTTTCCTGACTAGCTACTGCTTTAAAAATAACAAGAATCCTTTTTAAGTGGTAAAAATTTAAATGTGACATGAACCCTATCATGTATTTAAGTGATAACAACATATTATTTTAAAATGCATGGAACTGTTCATGTATATATGTGTTGCTTATATATTTTCATACACAAACATAACAAAAATAAGAATGCATATACTCTTTTATGTGTTTTCCACTTAGTTTGTCAAACATTTCTTACATACCATATCAAAAAGCAGGCAAATGGATAAATGGATGGATAGTGAAACCCCTAATATTAAGAGTGATCCTTTTTGGTAATGATATTATCATCTTTATTTTTATCTTAGTATTTTCTAATTTTTTAAAGAACCCATATTATTCTTATGGTTGGGAAACTAAACAATGCATTTTCAAAAGGAGATTAAAACAAAATAAAAATCATGTTTCTGGTGGAAAATACAAATGAAGTAAGTGGCACAGTTCCTAGCACAGCACTCCTCTTCAACTCTGCCTTCATTTCTTCCTCTGAACTACCTCTGGGACACAGTCCCTCCTCTTCCACCTGCTCTGCCACAACTCATTTCAGAAGAGTTCATTCTACTACCTGGTACTGAAAATTGTTTCAATGGCCTCTCAACCTGACTCTCCAGCTCTAATGAATGACTTACCTGTCTAAATGCAGAACCGATGTTAAAGCATCACTTTGTAAATGCTGATCATTCCTCCTCTTAGGAAGTTACACACACTTTCTACTGCCCCATATTCCAGTTAAAACTTCTCTGCTTAGTTCCCACAACTGTCATTCCATAAGCTGGTACTTCCCTAATGAGCAAGCTTTTCTGTACCCTCATCCTTTATTTATTTATTTTTTTTAATTTTTTGTTTTTAATGTGGGTAGTTCCCTGACTGGGAATCAAACCCAGGCCACAGCGTTGACAGCCCTGAAGCCTAGCCACTAAACCACCAGGGAACTCTGTACCCTCAACCTTGATGTACACATCAGGCTTTGGCCCCTCCCCCTGCCCTATCACATGTTCTCCCACACCATGCCATCCTTTTTTCCTAGGAAAACCTAATAATCTATCCTTCAAATTCCAGCTCCACTTTCATCTTCTCCACAGAGCCTTCTCAGATGATTTCATCTCCTTCCTACAACTCCTTTTTACCTCAGCCAGAACCACACAGTTCAGCATATAAAGTTTTTTTTGTGTTAATTCTGTCTCTCCAAATAGAACATCAATACTTTGAGAGCAAGCGTGTGTCTTAACACTTGTTCTATCTCTCCCTGAGCTCTTGGCACATAAAGCATATTCATCAGATAAAGCAATAAACAAGTCTGGATTACCTTTGGTTCCACAACATTAGATTTCTCAATCTGATGTCAACTAAAACCATTACTAATTATTTATCAAGACTGTGCAAAATGGTATAAGAGGCATTACAAGGTACCTGAGAGAACAGGTATCCCTTAATATCATAAGTGCATTTTTAGTGATCCAGGTATAGCTGAGCAGAACAGGTAGTCAAATTATGCTTCCGAATGGCATAAGTCTTTATGTATACCATTTATGTACAGACCTTTTAAATATACAAAGAACTTACTCTCTTTAAACTTTACATTTTAGTCACATAATCAAGGGCCAGAAGTTAAATTCTCACAGTGCCTAACATAATTACTTATTAGGAAGCAAATGGGAAGCTTGTCATCATCAAAATACTGTAAAATTTTCAACAAATGGTTTAAAATAAAGTTAGAGATACCTTTAAGTGGCTGGCACACACTACATGTCCCCAGGAAAGTCACTGTGTCTCAATTTCTAATTTGTTATTGGGAGTAATCTCTGCCTTAATAGTCTGAATTGAAATACTTTGGTCAGAAATTAAAACTGCAATATAAATGCAAGGTAGCAGGGAAATTGAGAAACATCATCAATGACTCTCGTAAATAAACATTAAATGTTACGACTCAACCATCTTGGTCATTCATTCAAACAGTAAATGACCCTATGCTGGGTTCCCAAGATACAATCCCTACCTTTCAAAGGATGAGGAAACCGAGACCCAAAAGTAACATAATATAATGTAAAATTACTTACATCCAAGTCACACATAAAATTCATTGGCAGAGAAATGAAAGCCTATAACTCATAATTCACCAACTGTTGTAGCAAACCACACTAATACACCTTGATACTTCCAACATTTTCAAGTAACCCATATAATATTTCAATTAAAAATTAGATTCGTATTAGAACCACCTACCTGGAAATACACAGTTTTCCAAAAATTAAATCCAATGATTTAGACTCCTTAAAAATTACTAGAGAGAGCTAAAAACTAAGAGCAGTAAATATGAGATCGTAACATTATTTTATTACATAGCAATTTTGACTTTTACTGTTATGATAAAAAAATCAATTATGCAAATAATAGATTAATGCAGTACCATCGTCCTGAAGGCCTTCTTCTCTCCATATATTTGCTAGGATCTAATTAACTGCTGCTCCTCCCCAGGTGGTCACTCTATTCTAGCTGTGGGACAATTTGGAACCAGCTGGCTTACCTGCAGATACCAGGACAACTGCTGTAAACAAACTCATCTCTTCATCACTAAGTTGGAGGGCATTCAGCTTCTCACTAAACTCAAACATAGAGTTTAGCAGGTCCCCTGCTCCCATTGAGTGTAAATCATCCACACTATACTTCTTTCCACTTAGAAAGGTGACAGTACGCTCCTTGGCATCAAACAATGATGCAAACCGTACCATTAAAACCTAGAAAAAGAAAAAGACTTTAAATGTATCTGAAGAAGTTCAATAGTAATGCTAATAAGAAACAATTCATGTGTGTATTCAGGTCAGTTAAAAGTAAATTCTCTATCAAAGCAATAAATATTCCAAAACGAACATCAAAAACATTCTGGTCACCAGTGGCAGAATACTTAAGTCCTGTGATACTCTGAAACTCTCTTAATAAAGATTCTGAAACGCAAATACAAAATTAAAGTAGGCAACAATGCCAAGAAATCTGAAACTGGGCCTTAGCCAAAGGCATTAAAGAAACTCTTTAAGCTACCAAGTACATCATGTCATCTCTAAGTTCTCCGTAAAAAGAGCAGTATTTCAGTGCACTAACACTTGGAAATATCTTACACCAAGTGCAGCAAGGCAAATGCAGCAGATCAACTCTAATTAGACTATTTCAAGAAATCATAACCCAATAGAGGCCTGTCTACAAAGCACCCAGTAATGTAGTATGAAAACCAGAGGCATTTATGGTTGGATTTTTCAGACAGGCCTTGTACACACAAAAAAACTGTTATAGTAAAAGTGTTCCAGACACCACGTTATAACTGAAATCCAAACCAGTCAACAATTGCTTACCTACAACACTTCCTCCACTACACTAAATGGTGACATCTGTCACATATTTTTCTAATAATCAGCGGAACACCGAATAAAACACTTTACCTTTGCAATACTCCCAAGCAAAGAATTGTTTTACCCAAGACAATTCAAAAGAGGGCAAGCCTTGGAGTTCCCTGGTGGTGTAGTGGCTTAAGGCTTCGTCACTGGCACTATCAGCGCTGCGGCCTGGGTTCAATTCCCGGCCAGGGAACTATCCACATACCAAAAAAAAAAAAAAAAAAAAAAAAAAAGAGGGCAAGCCTTCCATGAAGATGAGGCTAACTCTAGAACACAGCAATCCCAAGGCAAATCACAAGGTAGAAAAACCCAAGTCCTAGAGGCTAGGATTTGTGTTTCAACCCTATGTTATGAATTTACTGGTAGACCAAGAAAAGTCTCTTCACATCTCTGGGCCATAGTTACCTAACTTCAAAAATGTGTGAACTGAACTTAATTACTAACATGGCTTTAAATCTTAAGTCTAATGTTTTCCTTTAAACTGAAAATCTTAACTTATAGGTGTTACTTTTGAATTACACCATAGCTATTTCATTTATGAATAAATACGGCTTCTTCTGTGCTCTAGTCCAGGTGCCTCAGAAAACAGAGCCTAAGGAAAAAGTTTATATGAGATCAGTACAGGCACATGTGAAGGAGGAAGGAGGAAAAAGGAAATGAGACAGGGAAAGAAACAGTGTAAATATTAGCAATATTTACTGAGCTATTATTATTTGCACCACTTATTATCAAGAACAACTGAGAGCTCAATCTATGGGACCATCCAGAGAGAAATGAAAATACATCCCCTGCCTCCCTACCCGCACTGATCAAAGATTTGGCTCACCAGACATCAATTTCCCACCTACCATGCAGCATTTCAGAATAATGTGTAAGCAAGTTCCTGGCAAGTTAAGGCTTCTCACACCTCAGCAGCAACAGGGAAACCCTGGAGCAGACAGGTGAGAAGCACCTAACAAAGCACAAGGAGAGGCACTGTGTCCTACTAAGGTTGGCAACAGTGGCTGCACCAAGCCCAGCAGAATGCACCACAGCAAGAAAAGCTTTTGTAGAAAAAATAGACATGGATTCTAGAGTTAGGTGAGGCCAAGGAAACAGATGGCACATAAGAGATATCTGATATGTCCCCAAAATATTCTATATTCTCCTAAAAGGCAAAAACCACAATCTATTTACCGTGTGCATTCTATACTGAACACAGTTCTGTAAACTCCAGGCAAGGCGTTCAGTAGATGTCTACCACTCTGCAGAACCCACCAAGTCCAGCCCTGAAAGCAGTACTAGAACTTGGAGTTCGCATGCTGGGCACACAGAGCATTTTATTTCAAGTCCTAAGTAACTTTGGATTTACCTAGTCTCTTCCCAAGATCCTGAGATGGTCATTTTTTACTGTTGGTGAATTTAAGTCTCTGAACTGTAAATATTTGTGTAGAAAAGAATGAAAATGTGCAGGAAAATACTACATGCCCTGCATTCACATTCAGCCTAAACAAACCTACCTCAAAAGTCCCAGCCTTTAAAAGGTTGACCTGGTCATGTTGAGAGAGATCTCTGAATCCAGGAATACGCTTTGCAAATTCTACCACTTCTTTCACTGCTGGGGTGAAGCTCATTGAAAATTCTTCCCAGATTTCATGCCCTGATTTATGAGGATCCACATATGGAGACTTACTCATTGGACAAACCTAGTGTATACAAAACAGAAAAACGCTTAAATTGTGAGAGGTGGTAAAGAAACTTCAAAAGTGGCATTGTGAACACCACCATGAAAATAACCCTCTGATGCTACTAATAATAGCATTCTCTCTCTTGCTAGAAAGCTTCATAGCAACCTAATTTAAATAGCAATTAACTTGTTGTTATGAAAGAGGTAGCCTAAGCAAAAACGAGATCCATTAACAAGCAATCTTAAAAATTGGTTGCACAGATTTAAGAGTTTATTCTGTAACACTACTGCCACCTTATGCTGGTTTTACATTTTCAAACAAACTCACACTTATTTACTTGATTTTCAACTCTATTGGTAATGGTAGATATCATAATTACCATTTCTTAGGTGCAAAAATGAGATTTTAATAAGTTGAGTGACATATCCAAATATAACTAGAAGTCACAGGTCTAGAACCCAAGTCCACATTCAGTTAGTATTTCAAAACTCACTTTTTTCCAAATGGGAACAAGAACAATGTTGTAATTTCCAAGAGGAAAAAACAGTGAGATGCCTCACTTTTTAAAAATAGTCCTAACTGTGTATTTCATAAACACTGACCACTGACCTCGACTTGTTCAATTAGGAAACAATGACTGGAGATACAAACAAGGTGTACCTTCTAAATAAGGACTGGGGAGGAAAAGAACAGGAAGCCAGAAAGGTATAAAAACACTAAAAAGGGGAGTTCCCTGGTGGTGTAGTGGCTAAGGCTTCGGCGCTGTCAATGCTGCGGCCTGGGATCGATTCCCAGCCAGAGAACTACCCATGTAACAAATAAATAAATAAATAAAAATAAAAAAACACTAAAAAGATTACGGAAAATGCAGTACATGCACTGTAAACTCTACTAGTAAAATCAGCCTTTAAATTTTCACTAAATGTACAGAAGATCCAGGAATGAAATTATTCTATAACTATGAAAAATATCACAAAATTAGAGAGTAAATTCTTACAGATTCTTCCCTCCTTAAGGCAGCCACTAAGTCCAATAAAATATAAGATCGCCTTTCAGATCTATGAGATCAAATACTTGCAAGTAACCAAAAAAATCTAACATAAGGACCGGGATACAGTCAACTATTTTGAAAAGAAAAAGAGGTAACTTTAATTGCCTGACTGTAAAAAATACCAGGCACTATCAAAGGACCTCATGATTTAAACTGGAAATTGTATAGTATTGATGTTTTTGATGAAATTTTGGCTGAGTATAATCACTGTACTTTCATGTAAATTGTTACATTTGATGGGGGAAAAAACTTCAATTGTATGAATAACATAACTCATCTCATGGGCTAAAACCCTTAGAAACTAGCTTATTAAAAATTAAAATATTCCTAAATTCTCACCCAATAAAACATCTATGTTCTATAACCAAAAACCTTTTTGCATTGTAATAGTTAAGGAAAAATCTTCCCATAGAAACCGAGGAATTATTGGTGGCTAGCTAAAAGATCAGCCTAAAGAGAAAATCTCAAAGCAGTAAGGGAGTGATTAAGCAGAACGTTTAACTTTTGAAAGAGATTTCTAAGAATTAAATGACCAATTCTGCATGATCCATATTTTACATAAAACCCTAATCACAATCATATTATCAATCAAATCACATTTTTGTACCTATCTGTAAAATTAGGTCATTCAACAAATGTTTAAGTATGTGACCCAAAATATTGCATAAAACTGATTCTGTAAATCTCTTTCGTTTTCTAGCTCCCCTCCACCCGACCCTTGAAGATGGTATATCCCTCACATGAAAGAAAACCCTTAAAACTTTCCTTGATACAAGGTGAGCAAAAAAAATTGATTTCACTATACCAGATGCATTCTCCCTCCATTGTTGTACAGGTAACTATTCTTGTTCTCATTCTGAGAAAATCCATCTATTGAAACTCTATCACATACTCTTTGAGTATAAGCATTGGAGAAGTTCATACAATGTCCATTTGCAATACAAAGGGCATGCCCATTTGGGTAATGCATTATGTTCCTCCCTTTATACTGTCCATTGAGATTCTGCTGGCTCTCGCCACAAGGAAAATGGCTGCTAAGCCCACGGCCACAGTGGTCATGATTTAAATTATACTGCTCCATGTTCTTGGGAATCCGTTCTCTCTGGGGCTGCATGGTCTCTGCTGAGTTTTCTCGCTGCTCTTGATTGTACATAAAAGTATCCTTGTGGGCTCTGGTCACCATGCCAATCACTTCTTCCTTTGCAAAATCAGGAGAGAGAGGAGAAGAGCTTTTGATGTTTTCTTGCTCTAGCTGGGGCTTGGGTTGCAGTTGTTCCTGGGATGGTAAGGCTGTCTGTTCATGATGTTCTGTTAATGTGTCATTCTGCAAATGACCACTGAACTGGCTGTTCATCATGGTCTTCATCGCACTCTGCATTTCAATTAGCATCCTCTGTTTTTCACGCTTAGGAATACGACCAAACCGAACAGCTATTGAAGAAAAAGATATTTAACATCTATATTTTAAGTAAGACCTGTTTATACAAAAGAATAACACAAAATGATCTCTAATAGCTATGACCTCTATTTAGACAAATAAAGAGTATCTGAATGTCTCTGGCCCAAATTATTCTCAACATACAGGTTGTTTTTGATGTACCATAGGAAGTGGGGGGAGCAGGGGTTTTCCATTTTTCTACCAAAACAAAGCTAAGGAGATCTGTCTCTTGGGTATTTATAAGCAAAATCTAAGAAATTTGAAATTAACTAATGAAAATCACAGCTTGAAGCAGACCAGCATGACTACACACCACCTTATTAACAAGGCTAAAGGCTCTGTTCTTAAGAAGGCACATGGGATTCAGATAGCCACATCCATTAATATTAACAGAACCTAGTAGATACAATCACTCCCTTAACATCCAACCTATGTCAATTCATCTTCGTAACCTTGTTCTCAAGACCCAACAAAACCCAACATTAAATGACCTGCTCTTTCTTTTACTAACTTCAACTACAAAATCTTTAAAAAAAAAAAAAAAAAAGTCTATAAAAATGCAGTTACTGAAAAATAAACTTGCTGGATTTTAATTTAAATCAATGAAATAAAAATGATATCATTAGGCTTCCATTATTTTAGAGACTAGTCTTACAGTGTGCCTGTCTCCAACATTCCTATCCCTGAGGGAAAGAAAACAATAATCTTCTTTCTAGTCCTTTATACAGAGATAATAAAAATTCAATACACCCACCCAGCAAGAAAGCCTTACTAATCAAATTGTAACTCTGACATTATCATACAAAGAAATTTATCATGTTTCACTCTACCTCTACTGCTGCTCCTTCACAAATGATTACCATTTTCATTCTTTTGGGGCAATCACAATATCCATCAACTTTGTATGACTATTTACATACAGTGCTATAAAAAATTTTCCAGGCAATTACAAATTCAAAACCTCAACTGCTGAATCTCTTATTCAAGAAGCTCCTATTGCAATAATATATTTCAGTATCAGTAAGATACTAGAGCTAGAGTAACCTAAGGGATTGCTTAAATGACCCTTCCCCAAATAAATATGAGGTTCATTCTTAGCAATTCTTAATCAGCCCTATTAAACTAATCCCTTTGAAAACCTCTTACTCCTCTGTTATAAGTCTATCCAAAAATGATTTTCCTAAGCATAACAGTCCCACAAATTACTACAACTTTTATTTTCCGTGGGAATGGATTACACCAGAATTGAGCAAACTCCTCCACTACAGACCCTAATGTTTCCTTCAATTTTGCATTTCCTTTCAATGTACTCATAATCTGTGCCCTAAAAGTGTGCTGAAAAAGTGACAGAGATAACTCACATTAGAAGAAATGGGTTCATCAGGAATGCTAAGAAATTACAGAGAAAGAGCCACAGATTCCTATGTCAAGAAAAACCAAATCTTTTTAAAGAAAAAAAAAAGTTCAAATTATATGGGGAAAAAAAAGAAGCAACAACAACAACAAAAAAAAAAAAAAAAAAAAAAAGAAGTCAGCCAAAAGCTGTTTCTGGGGCGATACTGCTAAAATCTGACTTCAATGAATCTGGCATCTTACAAGGCATCAAAATGTGTTTTCTAAAATCTGCTTCACCCTAAGCACGCAAGGGCCACTGATAACTGGTTTATTGCTCTGGTTTGTGCTGAGGAGAAGCCAAGCTCCATATGCTTTGAGCAAGAATGCTCTTTAAAATGGGAACATACCATCTCTCGACATTCCAACAGACAGACACTTTTTAAAACGACACTGCTGACATCTGTTCCTATTCATTCTCATTATAGAACAGTTTTCATTCTTCAGGCACTTCTTGTACTGGATGTTTTGCTGAATGCTTCTCCGAAAGAAACCCTAAGAACAAAGGAAGATGTACCCATTCCTTTAAAATCATCCAGGTGAACTCCATGTAAGCTCCTACCCCCCATGCCTAACTAGCCAATATATTACTAGCTATACCTGGGAAATAATTGTGGATTAGAACAGAAGAAATATAGCTTTGACAGATAGACTTTAACAGCATTCTTACCAGTTATCAGTACACACCTACACCGACTAGACAAACAAAACTCTTTTTGCGTTTCTTCCCTTAGGAGAACCCTGGTACTTACCAAAGCACCCCTTGTGCTACACCCTACCCTGTTCCCAGCCTCTGCCTGCAGCCACATTTTCCAGCTTCCACCATAATCACATACAAATTCCAAAACTCTTGAAATATGACTGATTTGTAAAGAGTAGACAGAAAAATGTGTTCCATAGCAATAATTCCCTCACTAGAACTAAGGATTATATTAGTAGACCTTGGTCTTTCCTGGATCATTACCTGCTGACACAAGCAAGGCCTATTTGTATGTGCCAGATGTTCCTGGCTGCTTGTCAACAGGTAAGTGTCACATCACACACCCACAGACCAACTAATGATACAAGGAAAAACAGTTCCCAGCTGGATGGCTACAAATAACTGCCTTCATTACACAATTTAAGTATAAGGGCTGTCTGGAAAGTATCCAGCCACGTAATATGAAAAACAGAGGCATTTATAGCTGGATTTTTTTCCAGACAGCCCTTGTACATGCTCTGGGACACGTATTCAAAAATCTCCAGCTTTTTTTCCAAGAAGAACAGAAATGTCAAGAATGGAATTACCAAAATTATTTCCTTGAATATCGTAACTAACAACACATTTCATGAATCCATATTAGTAATTGTGGGATACAACATTTTTATACTTTATCACTGCAGTACTATACTTGGACACTACAATATCTGAGCTAGACACCCCTCTAAGAGGGTACAGAACAATTATGTGTATTTATCAAGAACACATCATTAGGCTCATGTGTTAGTACTTTTGTTTTTCTAGCTATAAAGTGAGAATGATGCCTGCCCTACGATTACTTCACATTTTTTGAGAAAAAACAAAGTGTTTATAGAATTTTTTTAAACAGTGGGTGAAATGCTGCATCTATATAAAATACTGACTAGTCTTGTTAAGCCACCCAGCCATTAAAGTTACCAAAATCACAATTCATTCAGAGCCATCCTAGAAAATATTTCTTCTTTCATCATGTATATTTATCATCTTGCTCACCAACCACATCCTGCCAAACTGGATTCCTGCTTCTAGCCTTCAGTCAGAGAAGCAAGAGCACATGTCTTGCCCATGTTAATTTTGATACTCAGGAGGAAGGACTGTGCCAGATTAAAAAAGAGAGAGAGAAAGAGAGAGAGTCTCTGGATATAAGTAGGAGATACAGACTATCTCAACCTGCAATTATCTGATGGACACTCAAAGAAATACTCAACTAAACTTACAAATATAATGAATGAGTTTTCCCAAGCACTCAATTTATATTCAAGTTTCTTCTATTCACCTGGCACATTACTTCCAAAGATACCACACTTTTATAATATCTAGGAACTCTTTCCAGCTCCTAGTACCTGACATGTCAGAACGTCAACATAGCTGATGAGACCTTATCAAAGTTTGGTTTATACTAAGTTCCAACAATGCAGGAATGCCTTTGTCTGTTTTGCTCCCTGTTGTTTCCCAACCACCTAGAACAGCACCTGACACATTAATGAATAAGTACTTGTCCACTTGGTTTCATACCATAATTAAGTTTGAGACAGCAATTTATTTTAATCAAAATCCTAAAGAAAAAAAGAAATACCTTCACTGAATTAAAAATATATTTTTCAAAACAAGTATGTTTATACACTACATAAAATGCTTAAAGGAACAGTTGATTTCTCCCTTTCTCTCTGATTATCCATTATAATAACTGGTAAACCTAACAAATTTCTTTAATACCAAATCAGTAGCTTAAAAAAACAAAAGCATGCATTCTTTACCTTACAGCCTTCACAGGCATGAACTCCATAGTGGAATCCTGACGCCACGTCCCCACAGACTTTGCACAGGAGAACCATGCCACTAAATTCTATGGCACAGATAGACACAAAAGTAAAAAGAAAGAAGAAAACTGTCAACCATTTGTTTTCTTTCCAAATGAATATTTTTTTGTTCAACTTGTTAAGTACATTAAAATACTAGAAATCTACTGTCATCGTAGAAAAGAAAAATCTTTACTCTAAATTAACAAATTAAAAAACACAGTTTATGGGACTACCAAGAATATCCCAGAAAGCTGGTTTTGTCATTTCCTGATGATTTTAAACATAACCTGAAATTTTGTAACTCTAAAACAAAATATGCAACCAGACCTAAGAAAATAATTCTCCTAGACAAGAATACAGAAGTCAGGAAGAGAAGTTGATCAAAAAAAGGTGCAAACTCTAACTCCAGAGGCTGTTCAATTAACCTACCGGCACCAGACAGGTGCCTTCCTGATCCTCCCCTATACCAGTCAGTCTTACCTCCAGATTCAGTCAGGGGTCCAAATTTCACTTCTCATCTGGTTATCCCAATCCCGCTTTATTTCCCAATCCCACGAGTTTGTAGCTCCAATGTCATGAAAAACCCTTCCTACAATGAGTAAGTACTCTGTTCTAGAAACCAGACTCAGAACTATGAGTCCAGAAGAAAGATAACTGTGAAATATGGCAAAAGGGGTATCCTAGAGGAAACATGGTAAGGCAAGCTTGTCTAACCCACAGCCCATGGGCAGAATGCAGCCCAAGACGGCTTTGAATGAGGCCCGACACAAATCCATAAACTTTCTTAAAACATTATGAGATTTTTTTGCAATTTTTGCCTCATCAGCTATCATTAGTGTTAGTGTATTTATGTGTGGCCCAAGACAATTCTTCTTCTTTCAGTGTGGCCCAGGGAAGCCAAAAGACTGAACATCCCCATGGTAAGACAAAGTACATAATCATGTATTTTGCTCTGTGGCAAGGATCAGTTATGAAAGTCCCTAGAGACTGTAACCTATAAAATCATCACTGATTTCTTATGTAACTACTTGAACTATGATTACCCAGAAAGGGTGAAATTATACCCAAAAATATAATGGTCCCCCAAATGAAACGCTCATAAAAGCAAGCCCCACCTGCAATTAATGGCACTGACCTTAAGAAAACTGAAGTAACTTACTTGTCACTCCACTATGGCTCTTTGTCAACCCAGGTGTACTGGATTTGCTCGTTTTCACTGAACAATCTAGTCGATCATTCTTCAGGATGCCTTCAATATTGGAGAGATCACCATTTTTGGGATTACCATTATTATCTGAATTAGAACTATTTGGAGAAGAAGGAAGGGAAGAGAAGGAGGACTGGAAACTATTCTCAGAACCCTCGCTATGACAAGAGGCGGGGCTAGAAGCTGAGCTGGAAGAACTGATATAGGCAATCACACCTCCTAAAAAAGAAGAGGGAAATCAGATAATTAGATACAAAACAATAGATATATATTTTTAAATAATGCTACTACCTATTATTTAAAATTAGAACACATTTCTAACTGTGCAAACTGGGCAAACGGGAGAAAAACACCTTCCTATTAGATGTGTTCCTGAGGAAATGGCGAGGGTGGGTGGATGGGAAGAAGGCAAAGGTCTGATCTCAGCAGAGTTTCTCGCATGTAAGCTCAGCAGGCTAAAGAGAGGGTGCTCTTCTGCTTGGCAGACCTGATAGCTGGGGTAGCAGAAGGTAACCTGGTGGTGTCGGTAACTCATGCAGGGGTAGAGTACAGCTCACCAGGGTAAGAACTGTAGGTTTGAGTCTCAGGAGGTGTGGCAAAACCTTGATTCTTAGCAAAGAAAAAGGTCATCTGGTCCCAAGGAGTGTTGGTCCATTCCCAGTTCTACAGCTGAGGCTGTGTGACCGTTGCCTGGGCTGCTGGTGTCCTTGCAGCAGGGTGGACGGCAGGCAGGGAAGGATCAGAGAAGGTGGCAATCCGTCCCCTGGTCCGTGTTTTCTTCTTAGACACTATTCTCAGAGGCCCAGGCCTGGGCACCAGCGATAGGATCACTCCATTTCTCCGCAGGGGCTTGAAGGCAGATGGCCTGCGCTGCTCCGGGCTCTGCCTCCTTTTGGTGTCAGGAATCT
>PVJL010009717.1:0-54809 GCA_004026885.1 Lyroderma lyra | reverse complement strand
CCACCCCCTCCCCTTTCTCCCCTCCCTGACCCACTCGTCCCCAAATAAACATTAAACTATCGATTGTGTCCATGGGTTATTTGTTTGTTCATTTCTTTTTTTCTTTGCTTTCAGTTTTATATTCCGCATATGAGTGAAATCATGCAGTTCTTTGTTTTTTCTGTCTGGCTTATTTCACTTAGCATGATGATCTCCAGGTAGCTGTGGTACATATACACAATGGAATATTACTCAGCTGTAAGAAAAGATGAAATATTGCCATTTGCAACAAAATGGATGAACCTGGATTCAGTTTCTTATAGCCTACTCCATAAGAAACTGGAGTATGTGGGACCCTGGGTTCTATTCAGAGTACATAAATAAAATGCACGTTTTGGTTTGTTTTTTTTTTAATTTGACCACTATGACTTCTCCTTTATCCTCCACATTCTGGTTCTATGATTTGCTTGTGGTTCACAGAGCTCATCATGTTTTTTCTTACATCCGAGTCTTTGCACTTGTCAAACATTGCTCTGCCTACCTACAGCACACATCATCACCCCCTCTTTCACACTAGGCTAAAGCCTACAGTTTCTTCAAAGTCAGCTTAAATAGTCACCTACCGGAAAGCTTTCTTACCACCCCTTCTACAGTCTCAGGTCTGTCAGATGCTTATCTGGGTATCACTGAGAAAGCACGTGTGGCTTTATCCATCTCTTTACTTCTGCCTCTCCCACCACACTGAGCACCCCGAGGGCAGGATGGTGAACATCAAGAAAATGAAGAGTTCCAAGTAAAACTAGGAGAAGAGAAATGCATGGAATCAAGAACTCAGTGTGGTTATAAAATTAAACCTCCTTTCACAACATTTCGTGAAATCTATTCCAGCAGAAAGTGATACATGAAGAATATGTTATCTGGTTTGTAGTAAAATGACTGAGACTAATATACTACCGATAAGGCTTTGAAGATGTAGGGTGTGTATGAAATCTCCAAAACAACTATTACTTACTTCCTAAGCAAACTCCTAAAAATGGAAAGAAGAGGAAAAACAGAGACAGCTTTGATTAAATATCTAAAATTTTATAACTGATCTGAAATATATCATAAATAAACTTTCAGGAAAGAAGGTGGTGGAGTTCCCTGGTGGTGTAGTGGCTAGGCTTCAGCACTCTAAATGCTGCAGCCTGGGTTCAATTCCCAGCCAGGGAACTACTCACCCCCCCAAAAAAAAATTAAAAAAAAAGCAACAACGGTAGTATGATAGCAGATATCCAAAGTAGTTCCTAGAAACTGAGCCAAACCACAAGGAAAAACTAGAGTAGAGAAAATCTTGCATCAGAGTTCACAGTGGTCAAGTTTCAGTGGCAGATTATGAATCTACTTCTAGTTAACGTAAGCAGATTTTTAAATATGATTTTAGATGGCTATCAGCATCATTAAAAAACTGAATAAACAAACTCCAAGTTAAATTTTCAGAAATGACTAAGAACAACACTACAGAACGAAGCTATGAACAAAATGGCAGCTCTATAATCAGACACCTACCTGCAAAGCTTGGAAGCTGTCACGTCATGATCACGAAGCCATCACAAAATTGGGTACTCCAGGATGGCATTTGCCAGCAAAAGCCAGAAGAGTTTGCACCTCGCTTCTCTCTTCCAAAATTTGATGTAAGTGCATCTGAATGCTAAACCTAAATCACATTCAGAACTCTAGCTGAGAGAGCAGCAAGGAAATACAGCGTTTAGTTTTTCAGCTCTTGCATATGAACAGCCACACTAGAAATAGGTGAAAACAGATATTGAACATCAGCCCAGCAGATCATCCACAAGCAGGTGAGTGCCTCCTCAACAAAACATGGCAAAAGCTGTGAGGGTTTTTACTAGATATAATGAAGAGGAAATTACCATTGAAGAACTCATCAGGAATACACTCACAATTCCCCTTCCTCAAAAGTAGTAAGGGGACACAGGAAAGAACTAAGGAAATCCAGGGGGAAAACATGTAATACCTCTAAAATAGAGGGGGCAAGGCTAAAAGCTAGAGGCACCACCTGGCTTGGTGTCCTATCACAACACCTCCAACATCTATGTTACCTCATTGGGAGAGTGACCTTGGATATACCAAATTAAAACCTGCAGTGGAATATTTCCTAATCTGGCTTCTCATCAATGTAGCAGACTTTTTCCAGCTATAAGTATACTCTCTTAAAGTATAGCATTATATAAGGGCTGTGCAGAAAGTATCCAGCCATGTGATAGGAAAGTAGAGGAATTTACGACTGGATTGTTTTTGGTTTTTTTTGACAGCCCTCATATGCCTGGAGTCAAAGAAGTATGTCCCTAGGACCGCAGTTTCAAACAACCAAAGAGTAAAGAGTGTCTTCCTCTGTGGGTGTATTTATCATCCTTTCTACTCTCCTCAGACTGATAAATGACTGATAATTTAACTAAGCTCATTCAGATGAACACCTTAAGTTCTGAAAAGAAGAGTCCAACCATAGTCATGTAAATATTCGCTGTGTGGGGGGAACAGGAGGCAATAACAGACATGCTCCTGTTCAGTAATGAACGTGTAAGGAGAAGCATACAAAACCGACCAAAAGAAGTCAGCTGTCATCTGCATTGCCTTCAAGGAAATTAAAACATTTGATGAGACAATAGATAGGGACAGAGTGCAGAAGACGGGAGATGATAAGAACACTAACATTAAGTGGGAGGGAGGAAGAAAACAAATAATGGTATAGTAGCATTTTACATGGCACTAGAAGCAACGAAGATCAAGTTCACGTAGAGAAAATAAACTCAGAAAATCTTTTAGAATTAAATTAAAAAGGTAACAGCCAATGAAGTAGATAAAAATATACAAAAAAAACCAGACCAGATATCTAATATATGAGTAATTAGTACTCATTTAATCCATGTTTTTGGACATCTTTGTGCCTGCTGTAAAACAAAATATACTATGCACAAAGGTATTAGAAGAAAACTTTACTAAACTCAGAAGAGATTCAAGCAGATAAACAGGAGTCACAATATACTAAGAAAAATAATTAAAAATAAACAAAACTGTGTTATATTGTGGTGAAATATTTGGGGAAAGAGATAAAAAAAAAAAATGAGGCTGGCCCTAAGCATTTTAGTGAGTGTGTTAGATGATGGGAAACAATGGAAGAATTTGTATGAAAATTTCAGTGGAAAAACTGTGATCCAAAAATTTATACTGACTTGTTTTGCACATAAAGACAAAAACATTCTCTGATATATTTCCTTAAATTTTTATATATCACTCATGCAATCTTCCCGAAAATAAAATGATAACTTAAAGCAATATTTCAATCAACCAACCAACACAGCAAGATACAAAATTCAAAAACAAGTAAGTTGTGATACAAAAGACTATCAGTCAGGAGGCAAATCACAGAATACTTATCCAACACTGCTCTAAAAATGGGTCTTTTCAAGGAATAACAAGTGCTGGAGAGGCTGTGGAGAAAAAGGAACTGGTACACTGCTGGTGGGAGTGCAAACTGGTACAACCACTGTGGAAGGCAGTGTGGAGTTTCCTCAGAAAATTGGGAATGGAGCTACCATTTGACCTAGCAATGCCCCTTCTGGGGATCTACCCAGAGAACTTGAAAACCTTTGTCCGCAAAGACTTATGTACCCCAATGTTCATCGCAGCGCTGTTTACAGTGGCCAAAACATGGAGACAACCAAAGTGCCCTGTGACAGATGACTGGATAAAGAAGCTGTGGTGCATATACACAATGGATTATTACTCAGCTGTAAGAAAAGATGAAATATTGCCATTTGTGACAAAATGGATGGACCTGGAGATCATCATGCTTAGTGCAATAAGCCAGACAGAAAAAACAAGGAACTGTATGACCTCACTCATATGCGGAATATAAAACTGAAAGCAACAAAGAGAAAAGAAATGAACAAACAAACAAACAACCCATGGACACAATCAATAGTTCAATGTTTATTTGGGGACGAGTGGGTCAGGGAGGGGAGAAAGGGGAGGGGGTGGGAGAGGAGGAGGGGAAGCTAAATATAAGGTGATGGAAAGAGAAGTCACATTAGGTGGTGAACTTATTATACATCAAGTTGACAATGCACTGTAGAATTGTATGCCTGAAACCTATGTAATCCTTGCTAACAGATGTCACCCCAAAAAGTCTAACAATAAAAAAATGAATTTAAAAAAATAAATAAATTTGCAAGATTCTGTAATCTAAGCTTCAGTATCCAAATTATAATGAATAATGATAATAAAAAATGCAGATGAAGACTCAAAAAAAATAAAAAAATAAAGATGGGTCTTTTGTAGTTTCATATAATAAGCCCAGGACTATACAATGATTGATTTGGTTCAGAGGACTGGTACATGATTTCCTTCAAGACCAAGGCACTTCCCACCCACCCATTACTTGTCCCAAGCAGGCTGGCTTTCATCCTCCAAACTGCCACCTCCTGAATTCGTAGCTGCTACCAGAACAGACAAAACTCACTCACAGAAGAGAGTAAAAAAGAGAGTTTTCTAATGCACGCATCTCTCTTTTTAATTAAAAGTTCTCCTTCAGGAGTTCCCCAGCAATATTTGCTTATCTCTGATTGGTCAGAACTCAGTCACATGGCCATCTGTAACAGAAAGGGAAAGTATTTCTCAGAGTTGGAAGAGGGGAAGGGAATGACGGTAGACTGAGAGTACAGAGTCCACCATCATGTAAACATATAATCAGTTCTTGGAAAGTTCTACAAAAGATTCGTGGATTACATCTTGAAAAAGATACATGTTTTTCTAAAATTGTATTATGTTGAGACAAAACTCAGAATATACCAGTAAAAATCAAAAAGGGGGTTGGCAGGGATGGAGACAGGAAGTGTGGCGATCATAAAAAGTACTAGACTAATGAGTAAAATCGTCCCTCCCTCCCTCCTCAGTCTCTTTTTTTTGTTGTTGATAGGGAGGCCAATATACCCCAAGATGTGTAGGGTTCCCCCTTGGAAATGGTTAAGGGATAGGAGCAATGATCTAGACAATATGCCATGAACCTAATGCTGTTAATTCAGCATTTCCCTGATGCCCCACCCTCATTCCTTCCTCAGGAAGCACCCAAACTAGATCAGCACTGCTTTAACAAATTCAGACATTGACCTTACACTGTTTGTCAGTGTTATTTGCAAATGCCACAAGCAAATGAGGAAGTTAAGTCTAGGCCCCACCCACCTTGCCAGCTCTGAGGAGAGAAAGAATCAGGAAAACCCGCTGGACAAGAACAAAGCCAACCCAGCAAAACCCTCCAAGGTGGGGAGAGCAAGAGAGAGCTCATTCACTGACAAGAGGAAACTAACATAGGAGTGATACAAAAAGGCCTGATTTACAGGTTCTTACAAAACCGGAAGAAAAAGGAAGCTCTGTGAACTGGAATGAATGTTCAAGTTTCAAGTACAGATTTTGCCCTATGGGGAAACAAGGAGACAACTAGTTGAACCTGTACAGAAGGACCCCAGGAAGGTAAAGTAGGGGACCCTTTCAAGCGAAGGTGGATCTTCATGCCCGGCTCCGGAGGATTCCGTGGTACTCACCCCCACTCCAACCTCTCCTCTCAAGTGCGAAATTGATGGGTGGTGCTGAAGACTCTCAAATCCATGTTCCTAACTCAGCTCTCTGGGTCCTTCATCCTGGCCCTCTCTCCTCCTCTACATCCCCACAAGGGTCCCTTTTCCACTGTGGAACATCAATCAAGAAAGGAGTTAACACAAGATGGGAAGGGGAGTAAAGAGTGGCGTTGTGCAGACGGCCCATGACTTTTGTCCATTATTTCTCAGACTTGGCGCAGTGTAAATTTTGTCACCCTATATTTTGTGGGGAAGAGGCTTCCTACTCCTCCTTTGAATTCTCTCTCAAGTCTCTCTCTACTCCCCACAGATTTTCTGTGACTTATCCGAACCAATACACTGAACCCTTAATGCCCATAACTATGTCAGTAAAAGTCTTATTCTTTATTGAGGCCCAGAATAATGAAAAGAACCACACTTTTCCCAATATTGAAACATAAATAAAAGCTAACTGTTCCCATATCCACTTTTTCCATAAGCACCACGATCCACAACTACAGTCACCTGGGCTTTCTGGGGAGGAGACAGTGGTATGGAGTAAGAAAGAGAAGGGGGAAGTGGGTGTGTTTTTAATGATGACACTTCAACCTGCAGATCTGGACAACTCAAGCAGAAGCTTCTAGGAAGTGGACTGTTTCCCAGCTGGTTCCTATTAAACAGGGAAAGTTTCTGGAGAAAACTCTCTCCTTCCCACTCTCACTGAGCACTTGAAAGACATCTATGTATCCACCAGGACCCTGACCCAAGGTTATTCCTCCATCTTTTCACTCTGAAAACTCACAATGGGCCTGTTGGACGGGCAGCCCAGGAGGTCAGCCACATCCCTGTGTGAGTTCCTCACGCTCCCTAGAAACTGCTGCCTCCTGCTTCTGGAGCTTTCTTACCACTGACTGGAACAATTCTACAACATGGAACAGGGCACGTGCAAAGAAGAGAAACAAATAACTCAAAGCCCATCGAAGTACCCCACATCACTTCTTCCAAGGCCCCTGGCCTCCCCACGCACTCCCCTCGCCCTCCTTACCTGCTGGCAGCTTTGCCAGTTCTGGTTGTGCTCTGCTTCCCATCGGACTGCTTCCAGTTGTTGAGAATGTCAGTCTGTAGGTGCAGAAAGGAAAAGGGGGAGTGCATGGTGCCACAGATAGTAAGTAAGGAGCTCCCTCCTGCAAACACTTCTCTCCACCTTCAGGTTCTTACTTCTGGGGTGAGTCTGCGGTTCCCCTGCATTGCTCCCTCTCCTCACTCCTCAGCTCATGGTAGTACTGTCCCTTCTGGCTGATTAGCAACTGTTGGAGGTCATCAAGAGAACATAACCTCTGGGTGATCCGTGAGCTGAACCCGGACCGGACACTCTGAGGCTGCTCGCCCCTTCCCCCATCCAGAACATACAGTCTTCCCACTACCCTTCCCATGGTGGGTGCCTAGAGAGCGACGTGTTGCTGAGACCATCTGGACAGTATACTCGGATGTAACTGGACCCCATCAAGGACTCTGTGCAAACCTTTAAGATGCTGGTGGGTGGTGATGGAGACCTACTGTCTTGCAGCACTCCAGACCAGCCTCCTAGGTAAGCTCCTTTTCTTGTTAAGCTGCCACCTACCGATCTGGGGAGACCTGCACCTTCAGTCTCTCCCTGCACTCCATATGCAGGGGCCAGTTTTCAAACCAAGGACAACCATTGCAGCGACTTCCTTTGTGGTGTAGAAGGGGGCCATTACACAGGACAGGCACACAGGCAGGACCCTAGAGCTACCAGCCCGGGGAAGTGAGTCAGCTTGTACACAAGTGGACAAGAGGACTAGGACCTCCCGCTATAGGTGTGGAGAACAGTCATGGAAGGCATGCCATCGTCCCCATGAGGCATGGTGCTCACCTTCCTGCCCAGCCTTGCCCAGGTCACAGCAGCTCCTTGTTCTATTCCTCAAACTCCTGTCCCAGGGACTGCACTGCAGCAATCCCCTGCTCATGTATCTGCACCTGGGCCTCGAGTGGGCTAGGAAAAACAAGCCATTCTTCTAAGACAGTGTTCTCAGACGTTAGGGGCCATCAGCATACCCTAAAGGACTTGTTCAGACTGACTGATTGCAAAGCCACCCCCGAGGTTCTGATAAACTAGGTTGGGAGTGGGGGCTAAGAATTTGCATTTCTAACAAGTGTCAGATGGTGTAATGTGCTGACGCAGAGGGCACACTTTGAGAACCACTGCCCCAAGCCCTACCCTGAATTGTTTTGCCTTCCCTGCTTCCTCTTTCCAGACTCTAAACACCGTTCACTGGAAGGAAGTCACCTCGGATACCTTAAGTCTTCTCTGTGCCCATTTTCTTAGTCTAAACCTTCAGGAAATGCTAAGACAGTTGCTCACCACCCTTGGAGGCTATTTTGCGGAGTAGTTGAGAATGCACAGGGTCTAAAGTTACTGCTGGATTCAAGTCCTCTTTTGCCCTTTAGGATCTGTGACCAGAGTAAGTTATTAACTCCTGCGTCCCTGGAGGCCAAGTGCTCTGCTCAGTGTCCACACAGGGCATGAGTGCAATCATCAGCCGTTATCAGCATGATCGTTGGAAGTCTTTTCAGACGAGATCCGCTTCCCTCGGTCTTCTCTTCATTATGCTCTCTCATTTAATGCATCTAACCATCTAGGCAACTAGAGTTGAAGACCTCCAGGTGTTTCCAATGTTCAAGGTTTCAGAACCTTCTCCACCCAGTGCAGTTCTGACAGCAGCAGAGCCCTCCACGGCCTGGAGCCTGGGCGAAGCAGCCCACTGGGGTAAACTGGACCTAACTGGGCACTAGCAATAAACAGTGTAGGTGTCCAGAAGTGGGAAAGAAAACAGAGAAACACCAAGGAGACACAGGGGAGGGGGGGTTGGCCCTGACGGGGGAGGTTATCACTGAGGTAAAGAAATTGTACCCACAGAACAGAAAAGCCACATAAGCCACGACCAAGTCAGAGTCAGGGAGATGGAAATTAAGTCATGGGAGAGCCCCCCCCCACCCCGCCTAGCTGCTGCTGGGGACCAGAGACCCCCTCCGCATGAGGCTCCATGTTGCCTTCCAAGACTAGGAAAGTGTGTGCAGAAGCAGGATTTCCTCCAGGTTTCTGCAAACCAACACGAGTCAAAGAAGGGCTGGACCCTTACCCAAGTGCTGTATCATAACTTCCATTGCATTCCCCCTCTCGTAATAAGAGTGTTTTAAACCAGAAAATATTTCAGGGATCAAATAACTGAATTTTCCTAGTCTACTAATAATGGAAAAGACCCAGTCACACACAATAAGTAGCAATGCCAGAAATAAACCCAATTGTTTTCATTCCCAGCTCACTTTGCCCACTGTCCCGCATTTTCTCAGCCTCTAATTCCCCCTCCCCCATCTCTAATCTATCATTTCCCAGTCGGCCAAGTCCAAGAAAGAACTCTGGCCTAGTGTAGCCCTTTCTATTCATTATTCATTTATTCATTGAATATTTCTTAAGCACTTTAGGAGTGACCAAGTGCTGTAACAAGCAACCCTGAAATTTCGTTGGTTTTACACCACACGATTCAGTACTCGTACACAGAGTCCCATCAGACATTCGAGTCCCATCAGCAGCTGTCATTCAAGCAATGACAAAATCCCAGATGCTTCCATTCACGACTCTGCCATATCCTAGGGTCTCTCCAGAATCTTCTGCTGGATATTCCACACTCAGCCAGACAACAGGCAAAAAGGAAGAAACCTCGGAAAATCGATTGCCTGACACTTAACCGCCTCCGCTTGGAGGAGACATGCTCCCTTCTGGCCACGGTGCATGGCAAGAACTGGCAGTACGGTCCCACCTGGGTGCAAGCGAACAGCAGCTAGGAAGCCATTTCTCAGAGACAAGTGTGCGCTTTGGAAGGAGGCCTATCATTCTGCGTTGCTCAGCTAACCACCACTGCCACAAGCACCTAGACGCTGGGGGTGGAGCGATGAAAAAAAGGAACGTTCTCATCGTGGGGCTTACCGTCTAGTTCCTTCTTACTCCAATTAGGAGCTCACTCCTAATGACTCGGAAGAGCCTTTTATCGACTTCAGTCTCATTCCTGTGTGTGTTGTGGAACTACATGTCCCAAAACCCCTTTCCACTAGCAGTTAGGGTTAGATTCTGCCAAAGGGACAGTCACCAAGCCATTTTCTCAGCAGCAGCAGCTGCTTGCAGGCAGATGAGATCATAGTTGGCAGCACGGCCTGGCTTCCAGTGCTTCTCCCAGGAATCACCTGCTGTACGCAGGCAGCTGAGCTGAGCAGCAGGCACGCCAGTGGCTCCAGCCGTCCTCCTGAGAATAACCCTCCTCAGTACTTTATGCAAGTAGGGTCATGGGTAGTGACTCTCCTGCAAGCCTGCCCTATCAAATTTGCTGAAAAATGATCTTGCAGACCTTCTCTCCCTCAGCAATTTCAACGCTCTGAATTCATTGTCTTCCTGCCCAAAATACTAGCATGATTTCTGTTTTCTGACACAACCTCAACACACTCAGGATTTAAAAGCTCAGAGCACTTATTCAGTAATTTAAAAAATATATATTTTCCATGGTCTGATAATGTTAGGTCTCATGCCAGATGCTAGAGAACAAAATTAACAAGCCAAGTAAATAAACTTCTGCCTTTATTGTGTATATTTGTAATCAACTCAGTGAGAAACATACTATAAAGCATAATAAACTGATAAATGCATATATTCTGACAAGTGCTTTAAAGGAAAGCCATAGGTGCTGTGAGATTCCAGTAAGAGGACTTTTTTTAAGAGGAGTAAAATCAAGTTAGAAAGGAAGAAAGAAAATCAATAGTAAGTCAATGCTACATTACTAGTCAAAAGAAATTTTACAGAATCTTTGCAAGTACACGACTCATTAAATCTTGTTAATGCCTCTGAATGATAATGATACAATGACCTGTCACGAGAGGGGGTGTCACAATTTGTCAAGGTCACAATAAATATCTTCCAGAGACAGGAAACCCTACTTTTCTTTAATGTAATAGAACAAAATATTTAATATTAGCCTTATTATTCAAGAATTTGGATCATCAGCAAAATGGAAAAAAACACATTTAGCTGGAATTTCAGAGTAAAATTCATTAGAGAAGCAGGATCAGGTAAGGAGGAGTAGATAATTGCTCTGGGAAGTTTTCTGGTCAAAAAAAGATGGTGCTTTTATTCTTCCCACACATTAATTCCATTTGTCAGTCAATGGCTGAAATACTCATTTTATGTTTTATAAAGTAATCTAAATTAGAGAAAGACCATCAACATTCACCATTGGGATGTGTATTGATTGTATTATAATTATAATGTGTCCTTTCAATATTAATTCTAAAGTTAACATAGTTCAAAATAATTCATTAATATTCTATTAGTAGCTTGGAAAAAGAAAAAATCATATATAGGAAATTGTTGGGTTCCATACTAACCACTGCTAGAACTTAGAAAATATTTATAAACGTCTGGTTGGCTCTTTCCTGTACCTCTCCCCTGCCTTCAGGGATAGTCCTCTTAATTTCCCGGGTCCCAGCCCCTGCACATAATCGAGGAGACCTCTTGTAACCTCTGTCCAGTGGTTCACAGCTCAGCATCTGGCCAGTCTAGCTGCCGACGTTATGGTGTTCTCACACAGAACCAGATACAAGCTTTGTTCTTTATGAACAAGTCTCTATAATACACTTCTCAATTCAACAAATATTTGTTAAACACCTTGTGTACAAGGGGGGAACCCCCCCAAAACCAGAATTATCTTCTGGAGGGTGGGCCCCCGGTAGTACATGCTTCCTCCACTAGGTGAGTGTTCTAGGAACCCACCTGTGTCAGTGTACCGGCTGGTGGCTTGTGACAGACTGCGTTCAACTTAAGTGAATTTTTCTTCGGAGACTCCTTCAATACGTTTCATGATGGTGATTTACATGAAAAACGTGCAGCATGGTAACGCACCTGCCCACAGTGCGCTGAGTGTTCAGCAGTTTTTGACCAAAACCAGCATGACCTCCATGCCCCACTCTCCCTATTCACCTGATCTCACTTCAAATGACATTTTTTTTTTGTTTCCTTGGATGAAAAAAAGTCCTCAAAGGAAAACGTTTTCTCGACGTGGAAGAGGTGAAACAAAAAACAACAGAAGAACTAAAAGACATCAAAATTGACAAGTTCAAAAACTTGTTTTGAGCCATGGAAAAAGCATCTCAGCAGGTGTATTGCATCAAACAAAGAGTATCAATACTTTGAGGGTGACTGAAGTTTAAACATGTAAGAATAAACACACAATATTTTATAAATAAATTTTGGGTTTTTGGGGGTCTCCCCTTTCATGTTGGGCCTTTGAGATATAACTGAAGAAGACACATATGGCCCCCACCCTAATAGAGTTTAGGAGTGGAGGGGAGAGGCGGTACATAGAGTCCAGCATAAGTGAAGCCAAACCCTGTACGTGAATGTCTCACACGAGATGGACATCAATTTGAACATTTCACCTAATATGTCACCTAAAGTGTGCTTGAGTGTGATATTGTTGTTACAGAATTACATGCTTTTGGTTTTGTAATGAAAGATTTGGTATAGATTAACAGCTCATAAAAAAAGGGCGTTATTTGTGCTGGACTCTGTATGTAGAAGGAAGTAAGGGGCAACTAACCCAAACTTGACAAATTTGAGGAAGTTTCCCAGAATAAATACCTTCTAACCAAGACCTAAAGGGTGTTAAGTGAGTTACTCTGGTACAGAAACGAGGCAAAATCATCTGGCAGAAGGAACAGCTTTGAGAAACCTGGAAATAAGAAAGAGCATGGCAGGCAACCTATTGGAGAGACTGGGAAGGGCTCGGTGCAGATGGATTTTAAATGACAGCACTGAGCAGTGTAACGTAGGAGGTCAGAGAGTTAAGAAGGAGTAGATTTCGTGGGACCTGGTAGTAGGCTGACCAGACGGACCATTTTGCATGGGACAGAAAACAACGGTACTGTCCCATTTCAAAAGGTACATTGGTCGGCCTACTGACGCCTTGAACTTAGCCCAGTGAGACCAGGCTGACCAGACGTACCGTTTGAAATGGGACAGTACTGTTGTGTTCTGTCCCACTTAAAATGGTCCGTCTGGTCAGCCTACCTGGTAGGTCATGTTAAAGAATTGAACTTTAAGAGCAATTCAGAGCCATTTGAAGGGTATAAATTAGGAGAAAAGTAGAATCAATTTTACATTTTGGAAATTTCATTTTGGACACTGTGTGGAGAATGGGAAAAAGAGAAGACAGAAGGAGGGAAAACCATATAGAAGATTATTGCCATAATTCAAGTACAAAATTATGGTATTTTAACCTTTGGCAGTGAGTCTTTCTCTGCATTTACTGACTACTATTGAATTTCATCTAGAATTGGATTCCTGATTTACCCCTTGCAGTTCTTTCTAAATGTTAAAGTCCTTCTCAAAATGAGTACCAATCACTGAATTTCTACTGCAAGATACCAATATACTTGAACGTGCTCGTCAGGCTGTCCCTCTGCTGATCGCCTTAACCATGTGTTTTCAACCATGCTGTGCCATGCTCACCAACTGGGACCTGTATTTCTTGCCTACTGCAGACCTTTCCTACATAACTCCTACTCAACCACTTCCTGTAATATTTTCTTTTTTTTTTAATTGCTAGACTTAATTGGATTGGCATTGGTTAACAAGAATGACATAGGTTCCAGGTGTACAGTCCTACAGTGCATCGTCTGTGTGTTGCGTTATGTGTTCACTACCCAGAGTCAGTTCTCTTTCCATCACCATGTATTGGACTCCCCCTTCCTCCTTTTCCACCCCCTCCTTCCTTTCCCACCCCTCCCCCCTTGCCCCCAGGTAACCACTAAACTATTGATTGTGTCCATGAGTTTTTGTTCCTTCGTTGCTTTCAGTTTTATATTCCACATGTGAGCGAAGTCATATGGTTTTTGGTTTTTTCTGTCTGGCTTATTTCACTAAGCATGATGATCTCCAGGTCCATCCACTTTGTTGCAAATGGCAATATTTTATCTTCTCTCTTAGCTGAGTAATTTTCCATTAATATATTTTCTGACGCTGAGACCTTTCAATTTACTGTCATTCTTCTGCAAAACTGTCTGCTCTCCAAGTCCTTGCCATGTTGCCTTACTCTCCCTATGACCTAAGCTCCAATTAAAACACTAGCAGTAGCATGGACTCTAAGACTTGCTATAGATCTTAGAATTTTGAACCTGCCCTGACCTATAGTCCTTAGACTGAGGTCTGCTGTCACAGAAATTTGCTAAACCTGTATTTAATAGCTATTTTGACCTGAATAGGCAAATTCATCTTTTAAATATCATGAGAGCAATTATAACTTTACAGGTACATTGATTCATTCATTTAGTAGTCACTGAAGGTCAGTACTATGCTTAGAATATGCTAACCTCTGGGAAGGAGAAAATTGTCAAATGGCACATAATTCTTCCTTCTAAGAAGTTAAACTGGTTGAGAAGCCAAAGAATAAAACCACTAAAAATTTAGCTAATAATGTAATATAATTTTCTCAAGATGATAGATATTGATTTAATTTTAATGCTTACTATATGCCAGACTCTGTGCCAAATGCATGATGTGTCATCCAGTTTTCATTATTATAATCATCCTACAAAGCTAGTATTACTATTTCATTTTTTTTAAATGGGAAATAAGACTCAGGGAAGTTAGTTGACTTGCCCAAGATTGTATACACAGTAAGTATTAAGAGTGGGTAAAATCCCAAGTCTGTTTTACCACAGGGGAATTGTTTTTACCTCTACACACTATGCTTGCTTTCTGATGTACATGAACCATTTTATGTCCTCTTCTAAAACCCACTGCATTCACTTAAAATATATATTTCTTCTTAAAAGGAGTATGGTGGAATGAACAAAGACAAGGATGGCAGATGCTTTCAACTTTTATCGTAATTCCAGTTAATTTATTGTGGCCAACTGAAACACTGTCTTAAGAGGAGTTATATTAGCTGAAATGACACATAAAACTATTCTAAGGCTGCATGTGAGCTCAGTGGGAAAGAACTCCATCTTCCATTTGTGATGTCTGTGGTTACGTCAGAATGGAGAAGTGATACTTGTACCGTGTTAGTAGCTGTCCTTGTGAAAGGGAGTCCACAAAACATGAGTCATATGATTGCCTAAAAACAGTGAGGACTTAAATGAGTTTTGATATCATACACTTGTCCTAAATTAGTGCCTTTTAATTCTACATCTTTATTGCATCTGTATCTAGCAACCCAGGAAAAAATAAGTGAAAAAAAAAAACCTGTGTGGGAATAATAGACCAAACCTGTATTCCCAGACATGGTATCTACTAGCTATGTGTTACTTCTGAACACTTAAAATCTGCCTAATGTGACTGAGAAACTGAAATTTTTACTTCACTTAATTTTTATTAATTAAAATTAAAATACCATATATTTATTTGGTTACCAAAAATGTTTAAATATGTTTAGAATAATTGGGGCATGTGATTTCACTTTTAATCATAAATCTGATGAAATCTAAAAACAGTTCATGTAATTTCAATGAAATTAATATTTAAATTGAAATGTGCTATAAATGTGAAGTATACACTGGATCTTCAATATCCAGTGTATACTTCACATTTATAGCACAAAAAGATGAGACATCTCATTATTTATTACAATGATTGTATGTTAAATATTTTGGGTTAAGTCAAGTATATTATAATTTAAATTAATTTCACCTATTTCTTTATACATTTTTAGTGCAATTACTAGAAAATTTAAAATTACATTGCTCACATAATTTCTATTAAATAATATTGGACCCGACACCATAGAAAACCACGGGGACAAGGAAGTATAGTGTGGGGGTGAAGCCAGTATTGATATAATTAAATATTTCAGGTAAGTTATCATTCTAAGTCAGTGTTTCTCAGTCTTTTTTATTTAAATTTCCATTATCATTCCCTAAGGAGCGTTTTAAAACATTTTTTCCTACTATATCCCCCCATAAAATTTGATCAAAGATATACTGTGGATCTGCTTATGTACCTTGGCTCTTTGAAGGACCACAAAACATTCTAATAACGAAGATGTTTCTGACCAGCCTGTATTTAATAAGTTGTCCCTTTGGGGTAGTATTGGTCACCCTGAGAATTCATGTTTTAGGTGAATTGGGGAGTGTTAAGTGACTAGAGGTCCTAGTGTGGTAGAATGTACCTTCAGACACTGTGAGGCAATGACAAGGGCCTATGAGTGAAGAGGGAAAGGAAGAGTTGAAAAACAGGAGGTAGAGGTAGCATAATGAGGATCTGATACAGAGTATGAAGAATTACAACTAGTGCCTACAATTATCCAACACACCCTTTTCTTTGTCTGTATCTTTGGATTGTACATTTTTCTAGATAGCATATAAAGTCTGGGCATCATCTAACTCACGATAATGTCAATTGTACAGTAACTACGTATCATTAATAGCAAAGGTGTTATGTATACCACTCATTCCTCCCATAGGGACAGATGCCAATTCTATTATGTAAGACAAAATGAGGAAGTTAAAAAGTATCTCTAGCATGAGGTAGTTTTATTTCTATTAATAGGTGTTGGAATCTAATACAGTAAGCATTAGACCACCACTGATTTCTGTCTTCCTCTTGTCTCCACTATTCATATATCTTTATCAGACGATGAAATGAGAGGAAGATATACACCAAAATGCAAGGCAAAGGCCACTGGTTGCCATTTTCTATAAATGGAGATTTATGTAGGTAAGATTCAAAAATTTTCCAAGTTTTTGCTACTACTGTACAAGGGCATGGGTATCCCAGCCAACTGACAAAATATTCAAGTTTTCTGGGAAGATCTATTCTTACAGTGAAGATGAGTATCACAGCTTTGTGACAGTGAAGCATCATTTAATTTATCCTGACTCCAGCAAATTTCTGATTTAAATTCAGCTTCACAGATAGGCTCTTCTAAACAAAGACTCCTCAACTGATCAGCTCTTTTAAGTTTTCCTGTTAGCCAGTGATATTAACATTTTTCACTGAAAATTTATTAGCTCACATTCTAGATTTTAAGTAAGTCCATTGTATGCACTTGAAATATAAAATGTTATAATTCTAAACCTATAAATTTTCCCTCCCCCCTTTCCACCTGCTCCTTTTTTTCCTATAAACACTAAGAGCCTCATTATCCTCACATACCACCTACACCAAATGTTGAGAGGTCACTGGGAATTCTTGCTCGCCTTGGGCCTTGCATTAAACCAGTTGTGGCCTGTCAATTCTCCTATACAATAGCTTTTCAACACCATTGCCGCTATCTCAGTCCTTCATCAAGTCTCCCCAACCTCTATCGAGTTCTCTCTACTACTTACTGTTCCGTCAAATCAATTTCTGCCTTCAACAGAACTCTTTCCATTCTGACTGACATGACCAAAATAGGTAAAACAAACAAACAAACAAACAAAAAAGGCAGCGGAGGAATACATTGATTTAAGTAACTGAGAATGGTAAGAGTAGTTCTGGCACCAGTTGCAACTGGGTTCATAGGCACAAGCCTATTTTTAGGCTTCTTTTCCCAACCCTCAGCTCTGATTGTGTCAATCTATGGGCCCCCTTCTCACCTACTGCAGGCAGACTTTTCACGTGGTGGGTATGGCAAACATGGAGATGCACTGGCCAAGTCCCCCTTTCAGACAGGACTTGCTGCCAGCTGCAGGGAGCACAGTGAGCCGACAGCCTCCAGCTGTCACATGCCTCAGTTGCAGAAAGCCACCTCACTCAAGGCCACACCTTTCCCATGGTAGCATGCATTTAGTGACCTACTGAGGTTGGCCAGCCCCCCGGGGCCCATGCAGGTCACCAATGGGCTTTATTCACTCCAGAGATCCCTGCCGGGTTGACTGAGGCTTTGTCAAACCTGCACTGCAATCCACTATGTATTTTTCCATTTCTTTCTCTTCTTTTTTATCTGTAGTAGCATCTTTTATTAATATCATAGTAAGAATAACAACAGTGAAAACACGGGCAGTTGTAAAATTTTTAGTATTATAAATAGCAGCAGCAGTTCTTAGATATGTTGGGAAGTAATGCTCAGTTTTGGACAAGGCTATGTCAGGTTAGTGGGGGAAAACTGATTCTGGAGATAAAAAGTAACAATAAAAAGAATTTGACAGAAAATTAGTTTATATAATGTAGACTCCTCAGAGGACAGTACTATAATTTAGTAGTTACCTGAGGATAAGGGGGGAGGGGGTTGGGGGAGAAGGGACAGGGACACAAATACATGGTGACAGAAAGAGAGCTGACTCGGGGTGATGAACACACAATGCATCACAAAGACCATGTATTGTAGAACTGTCCACCTGGAACCTGCGTAATTTTTTGCTGACCAATGTCACCCCAATAAACTTAACAATAAAAAGGAATCTTTTCCAATTCTTTTATAGGAGTTGATCCCTGATGAGCACCTGCACCCCAAACTCCATTTCTGTTTGCCTCCAGAGATCCCAGCCGGAAATAGTAGGTGACCTGGCCTAAGTGATGGAACTTCACAGCATCTCAGCTCCACAATGACCGAGTCAGGGCTCAGCCTTCCCCACGAGCTCTGATTAGAATAATCCTAAGGACGGATTCTGACTGACCCTGCTTGGTTCACATATCACTCCTAGGAGTGATTACCAGGGCCATGGAGGAAGGGACTGTGTTTAACCCCCATCAAGACCACGTGGAACGAGAAAGAAGGAAGAGTTATCTAAAGGAAGGAAAATGTTGTCCTTTGTGATCTTCCACACATCCAACTGAGAGATCTTTCTAAAATACTAATCTAAATCTGTTTTCCTTTTATATAAACATCATCATCTTTCCCCATTGCCTATAGCAGAATATTGGTCAAAAACACTCATCCTAACACAAAACACTAAAGGACACAGATTCAGCGCAAAACACCTCTCATTTTTGTGGGGCATACTATTTAGGAATGTTTTCTGGCCCAAATAGGGATTGCGTTTTGCATAAGAGATACCCAGAGGAATGTGCTTGCTGCCTTTGGTTCAGCTGCTCTAATGTGTCAAGGCCAGTTCTCAGCATCCTGGCAGTTCTTTGGCTTTTCATGGTCGCAACATAGCTGTCAAGGCTCTAGCCATCATGACCTCATCTCAGGCAAGAGAAAGAGGGGAGGAAAGAGACCCACCAAAGCTTTCCCACCCCACCCCACCCCATACACACACACACACACACACACACACACACACACACACTAACAGTTTCTATTAACACTAACAGTTTATAGGCCAGAAATGAGTCACATGAAAACCTCTAGCTGCAGGAGAACTGAGAGAAAGTCAGGCTCTGGAGGAGCCATCAAGGGAGAGGAGTTGGAATTCAAGCTAGAGAAGAGGCAAAAGTGAGACCCTGAGAGGGTTAAGAACTGACAATGAAAAGGTTGTAGAATTATAGGTTCCAAGGAGGCAAAAGCATGTTCGGAGTCAGAGTGCCAGGTGGTGGCAACTGGCATGACAAGAGGTGGGAAGCAGAGAGTGGAAAGCTTGAAATTGAGATTGTGGGGTTACTTAGAGTTATTTGTAATGACAAGGTGTAAGGTAGGGGCATAGGAGTCAGGGGCTAAGTGGAAGAGGTAACAGAGAGCAAGATCAATGGACAGGAAGCAAACCAGGGGACAGCTCTGATTTAACAGCTTTTGCAGGCCCACCAAGTGTCTGCCACAGAGCAGACATGGGATAAAGGAGGATAAACTGCTGACTCCCCAGCCTTCCTACCAGCAATCTCTGTATCTTCCCCGAGACAGAGATTCTCCTGTACACTGACCAGATGTCCTGTTTGAAACAGGACAGAAAACAATGGTACTGTCCCATTTTAAATGGTACATGTGGCCAGGCTAGTCTCCCTGGGCTACCTGCAAGGGCGTCAGTAGGCTGACCATACGTACCACTTGAAATGGGACAGTACTGACGCTTTCTGTCCTCTTTAAAATGGGACGTCTAGTTAGCCTACCCTCTTGTCTAAAAGCTCTCTCCTCTCTGGAGGCCTGTAGGTGCCTCATGTCAACATCATCGAAGGTCAAATCATAATCCCTCAGTTTTAAGCACCCCACCCCTCTCTTATGTTCTCTGATTAGCGAAGTGTATCTAGCTATCTCGACCGGAAATCTGCTTGTCCTTGACTCCTCTTTCTCACTGTCTACTACCAATTGTAAGATTCAAGAATTGCTAACTTAGAACTATCTTATTATTGTTTCTTCTTTTCCTTAGATACCTTGGTCAGACATGAATCATTCTTAGAACTTTTGTAGGAGTCTTTGAAATCATCTTCTTATGCAGAAATGACTTTTCTTAAAAAGTTTTTAAATTAAAATGTTCTCAAAAATCTCCAAAGTAACACGTTAACCCCGATCTTTGAATGTACGGAAAGATGTACAAAGTACCACCTCTTCCTCCTGCCAACACAAGGTGAATAAACTAGTATCCATCTCTCACAGGTCAACATACATAATTAGTCATTTATAGGATTATTTTTACTGGTGTTTGCTTTTTACAAAATGATATATAGATCCACATGCTCTATATCCTAATTTAGAGGTTCCTAAAGCCAGCATCTAACACACTCATGTATCTCAGTAATTTCTGGGTTATGTTTTGATTATTTTGTTACTTTTGCTTGTCATAGTAATCACTTGTTAAATCACATACTTATTTACCTGTTAGATTCTTAGTCATGGCCTCTGTCCTCACATGGCTATGTTATTCACAGACATGTTCCTACTACCTGCAGCGGGGTGTAGTGTCAAATAGTTTTTGGAATGAGTATGTGAATAGTTAAATGGACATAACAAATAACGTGTCACTAAAACAAGAGGTGAAATTTGAGAATGTATTGTGGGCTAGTGCTGCGAGGACAGACTACGTGCTTAACATGTATCATCTCTTACATTACTTAAAACCTAGGAAGTAGGTAGTCCTATTACAACTCCATTTTATAGAGGAAGAGATTGAAGCTTAGAGAAATTGTTACTTGCCCAGAAGTCCTACTAGGTGAAGGATCCAGAAATTCAATCATGGTCTATCTAATTCTATGCTCTTATTGACTGTGGAGCTACCAAATGGTTTACCTTTATAAAAATTTGAGCATATTTCAAAATTTTCCCAAAATATACTTTGTCGCTCACCTGCATTTTATTAGACAATATTTTTTCAAGTTTCCAGTTTTTATTTTTATTGAGGTATCATTGACTTATTAGTTTCTTATTTGAACATGATTCAATATTTGTATAAATTGTGAAATGATCACAAGTCTGATTATCATTTGTTGTCATACATAGTTACAAATTTTTTTCTTGTATTGAGAACTCTTAAGATTCATTCTTGCAGCTTCTAAATATTCACCACAGTATTATTAACTATAGTCACCATGCTGTGCATTACATACTCATGACATTTATTTTATAACTAAAATTTGTACCTTTTGACCCCATTCACCCATTTCACCCACCCACTACCCCTGTCTCCAGCAACCACAAATGCCAATCTATTCTCTGTACCTATGAGCTTGGGTTGTGTTTTGTAGGGTAGAGGGTTCTTTTCTGTCTTTTTAGATTTCACATATAAGTGAGATCATGCATTGTCTTTCTCTGACTTATTTCATTTAGCATAATTCCCTCAAGTTCCATCCATATTGTTGCAAATTGCAGAATGTCCTTCCTTTTTATGGTTGAATAATGTTTCATGTATACACACACACCACACTACCTTTTTCCATTCATGCATGGAAGAAACTTAGGTTGTTTCCATGTTCTGGCTATCGTGAGCAATGCTACCATGAACATGGGGGCACAGATACCTTTTTGAGTTAGCATTTTCATTTTTCTTTAGCTATATACCCAGAGGAGAAATTTCTGGGTTATACAGTAGTTCTACTTTGAATTTTTTGAGGAATCTCCATCCTGTGTTCCATAGCAGCTGCAACAATTTGCATGCTTATCAACAGTGCACAAGGGTTCCCTTTTCTCCACATCCTCAGCAACACTCTTTATTCTTTGTCTTTTTGATAATGGATATTCTACCAGCTATTAGGTGTTATCTCCTTGTTTTGATTTGCATTTTCAATTCAAATTTGCATTTACAATGACAAGTAATATGGAGCATTTTTTTCATGTGACTGTTGGCCATCCACATGTCTTCTTTGGAAAAATGTCTATTCAAATCCTCTGCCCATATTTAAATCATATTTTTTTTTTCTTATTGAGTTGTATGAGTTCCTTATACAACTGTCTGGAAAAAATCCAGCCATAAATGCCTCTATTTTTCATATTACATGGCCGGATGCTTTCCAGACAGTCCTTGTATATTTTGGATATTAACCCCTTGTCAGATACATGATTGGCAAATATTTTTTCCCATTCGGTAGGTCACCTTTTCATTTTGTTGATAGTGGCCTTTGCTGTAAAGAAGCTTATTAATTATTAGAACTTGTCTAAGAGGGCATTTTAATTGACAAGAGGAGGGGTCACAGGGAGCAGTTCAACACTTCTCATTCCTGCAGTTTCTCCATTCTCTGCTGTGACCTGTACAAAGTAACCTTTACTATAAATTATACATAGTTATGAGAATTAAAAATTACCAATGAATTATTTCTTTTTGAGACTGGGCTTTAAATAATTGTACAATATTTTATCTAGTCAACAGATCAAGCATCCAATGTTAATATTTTTTTGCATTCAAGAATAAGTTTATTCTATAGAGTATAATTTGCTCTAAGGCAGCTGTGACAGGTTTCTTAAATATTACACAAAGGAAAACACTTTTTTAATTTTTTTATTAGCTAACATGGAGAATATCTTGCTTACTTGGCAGGTTGCAATAAGAGGAGAGAGTTTTGGATCTCTTGCCATCATTCCTTATAAATAATCAGTGATCCCTGAACTGCTTTCTATAGAAATGGGGGTGTGCAGAGCTGGGTGTTTCTAGACTAGAGACATGTCTTTTTCTTTTTCTTTTCTTTTTTTTCTTTGCAAATTAGGATAGAAAAAAAGATAGGAAATGAGGCACTTGTGCAGGGATTCCTAATTTTGAAAACAGGGACTAAGTGGAAACTGTATTGTGGCACTATGTGAGGTGTTTAAGTAAATCCCCTGTATAGAAAAGAGTTAACACAGCAGACCTGACTTCCATCCTTTGAAAGTCTTATTTACAAGGTTGACCATTGATTGGTGTCTGGGACCTTGGATTTTTGGGATAGAGAGTTTCCACTATTTCTAGAATGATTAAAATTGGTTCCCTGTTCCTAAACTGTGCAAAAAAATATGGTTCATCCTGAGTACCTGCTTTCCTTCCAGGAGTGCTCGGCAAAGGGTGCTAGGCAGAAGGCCCATGTGACCCGCCTCCAGTAAAAACCTCTGGTGGGGAACGGCCAGCAATGAACTGTCACAACTTGTGATTGGGAGAATTAAGGGCACCCTCTATGCATCCACTGGGAGAGATCCTTGGAAGCTTCCACCTGACTTCCCCAGACTTAACACCATGTACCTCCTCCTCTTGCTAATTGAGCTTTGTGCCTTTTGCAGTAATAAATCAGAGTCATGAGTGTGACCGTATGATGGATCTTGTGAGCTCTCCTACCAAATCACCAAACCTGCATTCAACATAGACTTATTCATTTTTACTAATAATATTTAGTTTATCACAATTCTATTGAGGTTTCACTATGTACCCAAGTGTTTTGTTTGTTTGTTTGTTTGTTTGTTTGTTTGTTTTTATGTGGGCAGTTCCCTGGCTGGGAATCGAACCCAGGCTGCGGTGTTGACAGCGCTGAAGCCTAGCCACTACACCACCAGGGAACTCCCCAAGTATTTTTTTAAATACTGGTAATACAATAAAGAATAAAGTACAATTCCGTATTAAAAAGTCTATGGTCCAGTGGCATGGTTCTCATTTCAGGCTGATTTTGTCTCCCAGGGAATGTGGCAGTGTGTCTGAGGAGACCGTTCTGTTTTGTCACCACTGGGAAAGTGCTACTGGCCTCAAAGGGGTAGAAGTCAGGAATTTGGCTAAATATTCTCCAATGAAAAGAACTCCCTGCCTACAATAAAGAATTATGCAGTCCAGAATGTCAATAGTGTCAACGTTGAGAAACCCTGATCTAGTGAAACAGACACTTAAACTGATAATTTTAATAGAATGTGAAAACTGTTCACCGACTTCCTCTCTCCCAGGGATCTTGACTGTGTCTTCAATTTGATAAAGCCACCTTGGGGCAGTAGAAAAGCAACATTTATACCATGAAAGGCTTGGATCTGAAGTGTATTTTCCCAATTCTGACCATACCTCATTCCTTACTCATGACTGTCTCTTCTGCTGCTGCTACCTTCTAGACTCTACACTAGACTAAAAATTAGTGGGGAGGGGGAGTGACTCTTGGTATTTACTGCTCTGTCCCCAGATTGGCAAATGTTGACTGAATGAATGCAACCAATCTTCGGTTCCAGATCCATTTCTTTGTCTCTATTTTTATTTCTCCTTGGCTCGCTCTTTGTAATACAATGTCTTCTACAGTTTTGTCTCCTTATTATAGTCTTTTCCCAACTTTATTCCTTACCTTGTCCCCAAATCCATATGGAGAAGTCTGGCAAGGTACAGTACACTGTAAAAGGGAGGTATGCAACACATTTTTAGCAACAAACTCTCTTCCTGGAAATATAACCCACCACCATATAGGCCCAGAGCTATTAGTATGGCTATCTGCTTTTCCTCAGTCCCCCATTACTGTGCACAGAGGAAAAGTAAGCCCATTGAATAATAATGTAAATATTACTACTAATAATGATAAGAGCTACATTACAGCCAATTACTTATCTTTTACAGGATGTGAAATTTTTAATATAGTTCAAATATTTATTGTTCTGATAGGAATTTTAGGCAGATGTGGTTTACAAATCATGTTTTCTTCTTTCTTTTATCTGATACCCATATTTTGGATATTTCACAGACATTAGCACCCCTACTAGGGGAAGGGAAATATAAATAGAGAATAAACTAAAGTTCAAATTTATTAACCAAGTTGTTTTTCCATAACTCTGATAGTTTTAAAAATAAAGGTGGGGAAGAAAAAATTGGCAGAAGTGGCAGGAGGCTGAAATCAGTGATTAGAAACCAAGTTGAAACCTGACCTATGGACTTCCTTTATAGTATTCTGTCTGGTTGGTCAGTTTTTCCAGCCAAGAAGAAAACATACTCTCAGCGTGGAGTATTTCACAAGTGTGAGAGAGTGGATTGGGGTCGGGGGGGGGGGGGGCGGAATGGAATGTAAATGAGCCAGAAGAGTGAATTACACACATGTTTTGAGTTGAAGCTGCTCCTGGCGAGCTGTAAATTATGAGACAAGTCATTTATAAAAAAAGTCCATAATTGCTAGAGGAATTTCTGTGTTAATCATCAGGAGACAGATTCAATAAAATAAATTTTTTCAAAAAAAAAACAGTGCCAGCTTATATTAATATGAGATTCTCCCTCCCATCCCAAATCCATTATTGGCTATTCTCTGTTGATGATTGAGAAATGATAGCAACTTAATTATCTACTTTTCCATTGAAGAAAATCACATTGCTTTGATTAAGCATACCCATACAAGCTATCCAGGAGGTGTGCGGTTGCAGTGCCAGTTTCCAAGAATCCTAAAGCTAACCCCTGCAGTTCAAATAAAGTGACAATATAAAACATCATTTTAGCTCTTATTTGAGAGGGCTAAATCCTGTCTTAATACAAAACATTTTTTTTTTGCTCTACAATTACTCCATTAGACTGAAAATTCATGTAAAAAAATCAGTAAAGATTAGTTGTCTTCATGTGAAGTGTGGACTTGCCTGAATCACACCATGTAAATGATAAACATTATACAACTGGAAAGACTAATCATAAATTTTAAAGTACAAATCAGTTGTTAGACATGTAATTTTCTCTTCTTCCTAGTTCAATGAACTATTTTGTGTCCTCATTTGCTGTGACTTCAAATTTCATTTATAAAATAAAATGGTATCTTTGGTTATTAAATAGTCCCTCAGAGAGCAGAACAGACCACTGTTAAGTCATAATAGGTTTTGTGTTTTTCAAATATTCACACAGAAAAAATAAGGAAGACTAAATTTGGGCTTTTTTTTTTATGTTTGCTAGCCATTCCAACTGCATTACCTAAGTTAGCTATCAGCTTTTCAATAATTTTACTGAAATTAAGGTAGGCATCATAGAAAAATATGTTTGAGTTGGGCCTTAAAGGATAGGCAGGGTTTATCCATGCTGGGATAGGAAAATAGATGGAAATATATGAGATGACCAAATTTAGTAACTGGTGACACTGTATATTGTTCCTTCCTCTACAAGCCTTGACAATCTCATACTCATTTGGCAAAACATGGTGTGGCTTCTTGAGTATTGAGCTTTCTATCCAGCAATGCCCTTGTGGTGATGGTAGATACAGAAATGCACTCTCAAGAGCTGTTACAGCAACACTGACACAGATACACATCTCGACTCTCACTGGCTTCTTACATGGGAACAAACTGATATGCCAATAAATGGCATGCACAACATGACCCCTTCTTTAAAACGAAAGAAAGAAAGAAAATAAAAAAAGAATGCACTTTCCATTCTATTCATAACAGGAATTGCAAAATGAGAATTTATTCTTTTGTTTTGTCACAGAAATATCTTTTAACCTTTACTTAGCCTTCTGAGTAGCATGCCACTGTTGCTAGGGACTGTAGTGTTAGATAAAAAGGAAGAATGCACACAAAAAAAATAGTCTGTTCATTAAAATAATTTTAATAATTTATTTAAAAATTTTAAAATGGCTAACATTCTCTGTCGACTTGATTACCTAAAGCTTTGTCAAATAGTTCTATGAATTTTAGAGCCAGTTTTCAAGTACTACTGTTCACCAAGAGGAGGTCCTGATGTAGAGGAGAACATTTCTATAATTCTTTCTAATCAAGATATAAAACCAGAAACCCTAAAAGAAAAAGATTGACACATTTAACTACATAAAACTGCAATACTTTTATATGAAAAGATGCTATAAACAAAGGTAAAACAGATTTATAAACTGGGAGAAAATACTTCCAACATGTACGATAAAGGGTAAAGATCACTTTATATAGAAAGCTCTTATAAATTACTTTTTAAATAACATAATCACCCTTAATCACATAAAACTATGCACATTACTAATAATTCCAATTTAAACAAACAGAAATCAATTTTACTTATAAGATAAGCCAAGATTAAAAAGAATAATAATATCCAGTGTTGGTGGATGTGAGGAAAAATTAGCACAATCGTGCACTTTTGTTAAATTACTACATTTCAAAGAGCTATTTAGTAGTACCTCTCAAAATAAAAGTGACGATTGCTTTGACCCAGCATTTCTACTTCTATGAATTTATCCTACAGTAATACAGAAGCATGAAACATGTAAGTATGATCACCTTAACAGTGTTTGTCATTGTAAAAAAAAAATGGAAAAACCTAAAAATTTGTCAATAAGAATTGATTAAATAAATTACCACAATTTTTTACAATAAGCACATATCCATTTTGTAATTTCAAGAGAAACTTCAAGAAGAGGGAAGAAAGAGAAAAATTATTTAAAATGTTAACTTTGAAAATTAACCAGACCATAAATTACAAAAACATGTGACATAAAAGATGAAAGCATTGCACATCACCATCCCCACTCCCACAAGCTACCACTGTTAACAATTTGGTACGTACCCTTTCAGAAACATATCTATCTGTGTATATTGTAAAACCATGGCCAACTCTGATTTAACTCAGCCAAGGTACAGGTACATATTAGTTTTTAAATCTTGTAACAAAAAAGCAAACAGCGCCAAAATAATTACTTCTCTCAGGTGTACAGCATCCAGCAGAACTAAATCTCAGCAGAGGCATTGTAGAGCCATGCCTTCTACACAGAAAAGATGACTTTCCATATTTTCTTAGTGGCATCTCAGATGTCACAGACTACACAGCCAGTGCAGCTTCCTGAGCCTTACATTTTTTTCTGCACGTTTTTCTGGTTTTCACCTTATCTATTGTAAATGATGTGCTTCCTTATTTTAGACCAATAATGTTTTATCATTTCCATCATCTCTTCTTGCAGCAGCTCTTTTTTGTTCCCGGCAGCCCTACTTGTCCTCTCCTTTATAATCTATAAATGTATTTAAATTGTTTTCATTCAACAAACTTTGAACAGTGATTAAAATCATTGCAATAATGAGTGTTCAGACTCCTGGCTGACCCACAACTCCCATTTCAGCCAGCTAGTAGCTGGAATTCATTCAAGGTATTATTTTCTTTTGAGTCGCTCTGTGTTCTCTTATTGCCTGTGAGATGCTCCTTACTTCCCTCTGCCTTTTTGTTCATTGCTTCCTCCCCTTCTCTCTCCCTACCACTTCTGCCCCTGTTGCCATCCCCATTAACCCTATGTCCTCTTTCCATAATGTTTCAGCTACCCTATGTGTTAAAACAGAACTTGAGTATTGCTTTGGGAACTAAAACACAATGTATGCCAAGGCTTTAACAAGAAAAGGTCTTGAGCACAATTGACTCATCTTTCTGGCTACAGCCTAGTCTAGAGAAAGAAGGGGACACAGTAATTGGAGGGGGAAAACATCTTTCACTTGAACTTGATCCTGTGCGTGATGCCTTCTGCCTAAAGGAACCTCCTTGCTTTGATCATTATTTTCTATTACATTTTTTGAAACACCCCGTTGCTTTCAGGTATTCCATCATGATCTCAATATCTTTAACTCCTTGTCCCCATGCACATTTCACCTCTGCAGTCATTTTGCATCCATCCAGTTGTTACCTTTACCTCACTTCTGCTCTCACCCATTCCCTTAGCAGGGCAATAGCAACACGCTCAATCCAGACACCAACTCTTCAGTGTGTTGAGAGATACATCAAAGTCCTGTTTTAACATTCCTATTACTGAAGTAATCTTTTTATTGCTTTCCAATAACATGTGAAAGGTGAGTTTGAATGGAAATATCATAACAAACAAATCTAAGACCAAAAAAAGATAAAAAAGGGTTTCTTTGTTAAGTTTTAATATTTAGAAGTAAAAAAGTCAGGTCTGCTACTGAAACTTTATGCCTGTGAGTTTGCAAAAGGAACTTAGGTGATATTGTAGAGAAATGTTATTTCAGCCTTTGAAATATAATTCACTAAGAGAAACCCCACAGTCTCGACTGGTTTCTTCACCTCTTGGCTCACTCTTACCCACTCTCTCCTTTCTAGAGAGATCTTTCTAATAGTATTCTAATCTCCAAATTTTAAGTCCATTAGTGGACTTTCAGTCTTTCCTCCTGCTGTCCTCCCACCACGTATCTATCCCACTTTCTCAGTGGTTTGTCAGTACTCCCTGACATAATTCTCTATGACAGCACATGCTATCATCTCTGTCCGGAATCCCTCCCCTGCCCCACTGCATGGCTACTTTCCTCGGTCTGTACTCGTGCCAGAGTCAGCACTGTGAGACTGCCCAACTCCCTAGACAACCACCGGCACTCTTTTCCATACTCCTCTTGTCCTTGCACATGGCTCTGTTACAGCTCTATATATACACATATAATGTGTGTGTGTGTGTGTGTGTGTGTGTGTGTGTGTGTGTATATATATGTTTGTAAAATTATGCATTTATGTATCCTATTATAAATTTTGTTCAGTACATCCAGCTCCTCACTATATTGTACTTTTCTTCAATCAGAAAACTTTTTAGCTCTATGACCTCAGCATTTAGAATGGCATCTGGCATTTAGAAGGCACCTATATCAGTAAGAGTTACTGCTTTTAGGCCACTAAAATCAACTACAGTTATGAAAAGTCTGGATAGAGAAATAGGCTCAGAAAGTAGACAGAAACCCAGAGTCAGGGTACCAGAACCAAAACTAAAGCCATGTCCTAAGAATGTTGTAGTTGTCTTGCTACCATGGGCCTGTGCCTCTGTCTGCTGACACCACTGTTGCTGACACAAGGTGCTGACATCACTGTCGTGGACATGTGGTGCTCATATTGTTGGACTCTCAATACTTTTAAATTATTTCTAGTTCCTTGTTTCACTGCCTCCACATTCCAAACTCTGGGCGCAAGCATCCAGATGGCTGAGCCTCATTCATGAACCTGTACCTTGACTTACAGGTAGTGGAGATAGGGAGTGAAATTGCATCCCACCAGTCTATACAATGGATAATCCGTCCCCCTCTCCCTGTGAATAGGAAGGAAATTATACACAGAGCAGCCAAAAGTTAAAAATGCCCATGACAGTTACCAAAGATTATCACATCGTCACCATGAACCACAACAATTGGCAGAACACATATAGTGTGATTTAATAATTTTGAGTCCAGCTTTAAGGATAATGGAATGATTTTTATTACCTCTGCTTATTACAGAATGTATAATGAAAAAACAAAACAAAAAAAAAATTGCCAGGCAAATTTATTTAGGTAGTTTTTCAAAATAACCTGGATGATTAAAAGACTTTTTAAGAAGGGAGAAAGCAAATAGAAATCTAATTAATGTAATAGGTGAAGAATATTAACCCAACTCAACTGCTGATTACATCAAAGAGATCACAATAATTGGCTACCAGAGAAATGGCCATGTCCTTTATAGGGGTAAATGTTATGTGCTTAAATGTCTACTAATATTTTATACAAAATGTCTGACATACATAAAAAATTATAAGACATTGGACAGGCAGGAACATGACACATAACCTGAAAAAAACACATCAAAAGAGGCATGTGAGAAAAAAAAATGCTCTCAATCTAGAATTGTATACACAGTGAAACTGTCCATTACAAATGAAGGTAAAACAAAGATATTTGCAGACAAACTGAAACTGATGAAGTGTGTTTCCAGCAGGCCAGCACTGTAAGAAACTCTAGAGAAAGTTACTCAGATGGAAGGGAAATTATCCTGGATGGAAGGCTGAATATGGAGGAAGAAATGAAAAGCACAAGCAAAGGGTAAATACGTGATCTAATAATAAAAGTTACTTGTTAAAATTTACTTAAAAGATGATTGGATGTTAAAGTAAATAATAATGATAAGATATTATTGGCTTTTAAACATAGAGAATTAAAACATATGACAAAATATGCGCAAAGATCAGAAGATGGCATGAAAGGTATTATTCGGTTCTTACATTTTTGGTGAAATAGTATAATGTGAATTCAAGTTCAACTTTGAAATAATAATTGTATATATTATAAAGGTTTATACTTACTTCTAAAAGTATTGCAAATAATAATCTAGTAGAAAAATGACAGTACAATAATAGAAATATACTCAATCCAAAATGGGAAGGAAATAAGGATATAAGGAAAAAAAATACCCAGATGGAACAAATAGAAATAGCAAGATAATATACTTAAGCCTACAGTGAATAATTATATTAAATATAAGTGGACTAAACATTCCCATTAAAATATTGTCAGACTGTATAAAAAATAACTCAATTATATGCTATTTATAAAAGACACAATTTAAATGAAATGTAATAGAGTGCATGTATACATATCCCAGCATTTTGTTTTCAGTCTACAGATCTAGACTGACATTTCCCCAGAAATTTCTTTTGGCCTTTTGCACACAACTTCTCAGTGAACCATTGTCATAATTGCTCAAAATCTAAATCTGTTATGAATTATTTGGGAGCAAATAACAAAAAGATGGTTAAATAGTTGCTACAAATAGTAGCTTTTTTCTCATGAAACAAGAAGTCTGGAGGTAGGTTTTCCAGGACAATTCAGTTGCTTGATGACAATGATAATGACAAAGACTCGGGCTCTTTTTACCTCTCTCAGCCAAATTTAGTGTTTTAACTTTTATCTTCATTGCTCTCCAACATGGTTACAAGTTAGCTACTGCTCCTTAAGGAATTAGTCCATTTTACAAGCAGAAGGCGAAAAACCAAATGGACCAAAGGCTAGACCTACCAAGTTTTCCCCTTTTTATTAAAAAATAAACTTCCTCTTATTTCTCATTGGCAGAACTGAATTACATGACTATCTTGGACCAATCAATGGCAAAGGTGCATGAGAATACCATTTCTAATTTAGACCAATCGCAACCCATTCCCTGAAGCTAGGATAAGACCTTTCTCCTCCTGAAAGCATGAGTTCTCCATTGCTACCTGAATAAATGTGGGTTCTGTAAGCAGACAGTATGGAGTTGGAGACTGAACACTGATAGGTATTAGATTATGCCTGCCATAATATCTAACACTTTCTCAGCATCCAGCCCTTACTACCTGGAATGTCTTCTCTTCTCCATTTTTCTGTTTACACAACTCTTCATGTCTTTACATCCAAGCTTAGGGGACTACCTTTTAGTAAGGCCTTTGCTATAATTCTCTGTACATGAGCCTTGGTATCTTTCCATGTATCAACTTGTTAAAGAGTGCTTCTTTCTTCTGAGTATGATCACTTGCTGCATTAAGTTATTCTCTCTCTCAATCCAGAGTGTAAACTCAAGAGTATAAATCATACCTTATGTCACCCACCCTCACTATATGCTCAATCAGTCAATGTTAATTGTTTCTTGTTGTTGTTGTTGCTGCTGCTGCTGCCGCCGCCACTGTGACTGTCTTGGGTGCCACCCCCACATTTTTAAGTTATGCATATTATGAAATTTGAAAATAAAAACAGCTTACTTGAAACCATTTATCTGATTGGGGATTTGTACATCCTTACACGATGATTCTAGTTTTGTTTTTAAAAGAGAGCAATTCCATCTGGATATTGGCCTTTGGGGGGACTTTATGCAGGTGAAAGGACACTTAACATGGTAGATATTACCTTTTAATTATGTTCAGGTTGAATGCCTCCCACAAAGTAAGTCATCTGGACTGATTTCTTCATTATAAATGAATATTCACACTAATGTTTTTCCTTTAGAAGATTGTTTATTGGAAAACAGCTTTGATTTTTAAGAATTCATTCCATTTCATCTTAATGTATTTTCTTTCCCCAAAGAGCAAAGATATTTTAAAAATGTTTACCTTTAACATGTTTTTTATCTAGACTAACCTCTTGTAAGTGAAAAGTATCTGCACTAAAACAAATGTGCATTTGAATGCACAATTGATTAACCAATTTTCAAATAATTAACTTTTTAGAGTTTGCATATGCATTTGTTGCTCATTTGACCATATAATAATTAATTGGCTTTAATTATAATGGATTGCACCTTCAAATTCTGCATGCATATTCTAATAAAGTGACAGCATTTTACATCACTTTTTATATTTTAGTCAAACAGACAAGCACTCACAAGCAAAGGGAAGAGAATTTTAAGCTGGGGGACATTTTACATCTGTGGAAGTTGGCATTTTGATTAATGAAATGTTACAGTTATTTTTAATGTATTTATTTGTTGGTGCATTCAGCAAAATTAATCCTGATAGATGAAATACATTTAAGGCATGGCTTACAAAATGAATGGTGTTTTCCTGCTAATAGTTATAAGTGAACAAACCATATGTGTGTGTGTGTGTGTGTGTGTGTGTGTGTGTATACACACACATATATATGAATAATACTTTAAAAATGAGTCAAGTGAAAATTAATGCCTGATTAAAGAACAGTTTACTCTGTGTCTAGAAAGCCAAAGGAAACTCAAGAATTTGACTTATGGACTAAGTGAGCCACTGAAATATTTAAATATCAGCCTGAAGCTATTCAGTTATAATGGTGGGGAAGTTGCATAGAGATGGGCTTCTTACCTTCACTTGTGGTGTGTAGAGCTGAACAGCAAAAGCAAAAAATTGTGTCCTCAGTGGGATATTAAGAGTCAAGAAGAGAAGTACAACCAAGCCACTCATCAGTGATTACAGGGGGCCATGATATAGCTTGAGAATTAGGGAAACAAGAGCCAGAAAAGTGAGTTGGCCCTGGCATCTAAAAAGCAAGGGAGGGAGGGGAGTTCCCTGATGGTGTAGTGGCTTAAGGCTTCGGCGTTGGCGCTGTCAGCGCTGCGGCCTGGGTTCGATTCCCAGCCAGGGAGCTACCCACATACCAAAAAGCAAAAAAAAAATAAAAAATAAAAAAATAAATAAAAATAAAAATAAAAATAAAAAGCAAGGGAGACGAAACACTTCACACTAAGGCCAGTTTCTCCACAGGGACTTTTGCCCATCTCATGTTTTGGTTTTGAAAGCAGAAAGTCATCATCACAGAAGTTTATTTATAAAAATTCTTCATAAAAAAAAGTTTCTATTTCATAAATAATACCTTGAGTCTGTATAGGCAATTCTCCCGAGATTTTCAAAATTTGGTAAAGGCCAAATAAGTATAAGCATTCTTTGCAGGGAATAGCACAGGGCTTCAGAGAGAGCTAATTGGCTATAACTGCTGGCTGTATCATTCATTAACCATTTGGCCCTGGGCAAGTTAAAAAAAATCGCTCTGTGCTTTGGTTTTATCATCTGTAAATGAAGATGGATAATATTTATTGTTTATATTTAATCTTACTCCCCAGAATTGAAGGTGTATGATGACAGCCATTTTGATAGAGTTGTTCAATGATGTAGCCCAGGTACTTAAAAAGTATTGAGCACATAGTAGGTGCTCAAGAAATATTTGTTTAATAAATGAATGTATATATAAAGCATTTTTTACACTTCCTGGCACTTAAGTTTTCAATAAATGAACAGCAAACAAGATTAAATTGGGTAGCATCTCTACTTCTAGGTATAATGGGATAGCTATAGCAGACTCACCATTCCACTGAAAAAACTTAGGAGCCCCAGATAATATCTGATTACATCAAAGAGCTACCAAAGCAACCAAGGCTTGAAGGGATGGGATCAAAAAAGAGAACTACAAAGAAGTGAACTGACATCCTGCCTGTGCCCTTTTCCTATCACAGCCTGGTACTGGGCAAGAAAACTGGAAGTGGGGGACCAGTCAGTAGAGGATCTTCGCTAAGAAGCAAATTTCCAACAGAGCTTAAAGAAAATTGAAGTTTAATGTGCCCAACATTCAAAGGATTCCCCAAGAAACCAAGAAGAATGCCACTGAAATGTGTAGCAAATAACAGTGGAGACCTCATGGTGCTGAGAACACAAGTTCTAGAGTTTAGAAATATAAGCAAGAAAGAAGATTCCTCGTAGCTACCCAGGGCTTTATGAGGAGAATGCTGCAGGGCTACCCCTTAGCGGTGGTGGCAAACCATAGGTAAACCAAACCCTCCCAACCTTCAATCCAGCCTCAAGTCTGCTCACATCCTGTTTTTATTAAGGTGATAAGTTCTTACACTAGTTGCCTATAAGAGGATAAGCATAATCTTTTCTGAAGGCTGTGATCAAAAGAGTCTATATACTTCTTCATATATAATCTCATCATTTACTTATAAAATTAGTAGGCGTTACATGAACCAAGACCAAGAGGCAAAAAAGATTATGGGGGAAAAAACACAGATAACACAGATACTGAAATGATAAGACTTGGCCTTTAAAATAATTGTGATTCATATACCATGGTGTCAAAAAAACGTATACACATTTTAAGAGATGTTATCTATGTACTACATAAATACTGATGGGAACCCCTTTGAGCACCTCTTATAATTGCAGGAGTCAAATGTGACTTATGTCCATCTTTTGTTATCTATATATACTGAGTATTACAATTTTAATATAGTTTTTTCCTTTCTGAAAATGTGTATACAGTTTTTGGCATGCTCTGTATATGAGAAAATAGATTATAAGGTGAAAATTTTCATCAGAAATCTGAAATCCAGAAAAAGAATAAAATGAATATTCTAGATCTAAAATAACGCAACAACTGGAAGTAAAAACAAAGCAGAAACACTCAACAGAAGATAGTAAAACAAAAAATATATAGAAAATACCTGTGCAAGGTATGAAGAGCAGAGAAGATGAGGGAAAAGGGGCACACTGAAGTCTCCTAAGGAGAGGAGGAGAAATGATGTAACTGAAGTGGAAAATGACAGACAAAGCTGTCTCTGTAAGCTGTTTAGTGTAAATTCTGTGAACCCCCACTTCCACATTCCTTCCCCCAGGTGCCTAATGTATGCATTTGGCTTTGTAACCCTGCTTAACTTGCTGCACGCGCCGGCCCCCTCCCCAACCCTATAAGCACCCAAAGAGCCTGTTAGGGAGGGGCTCAGACTTTGGAGTGTGTGACTCCTCTGAGCCCGCCGCGTGAGAAAACTGGTTCTCTGACCCCCCGAGTGCCGTTGGACTTCCTGCTGCAGCATTTTGGTTCCCTGACCGGGAAGCCAGCCGTGCTGGTCCACGGCACCACCAGCTAGAAGCCAACAGGCAGTAGAAGTCCCACCAAGATGAACAAGGCGGCGCTGAAATGGAAATGACTGACAAAGCTGTTTCTGTAAGCTGTTTAATGTAAATTCCGTGAACTCCCCCTTCTGCATTCCTTCCCCCAGGTGCCTACTGTATGCATTTAGCTTCTGTAACGCTGCTTGCATGTGGCGTCAGCCAGCCCCCACCCCAACCCTATAAGCACCCTAAAGCCTGTTAGTCGGGGCTCAGACTTTGGAGACCGCGGGTGTAATAAGCTGGCTCTCCCACCCTCCGAGTGCCGCTTGGCTTCCTCGCTTACCTGTCCTGGCACAGTTTGGTTCCCTGACCGGGAAGCCAGCCATGCTGGCCTGTTGCGTCACCGGCTCGGCGACGGAAGCCAACGGGAGGCGGAAGGCCTACGGAGCTGAGCGAGGCAGCGCCACCCGGAAGCTTTACGGAACCTCCTTCCCAGAGGCCACCGCGCCCGGGGCAACCTGAACCGGCCAGACTCCACGGAGAGACGGACTAAACCCTTCTGGGATGAGGACCCTGGGTCAGGTAAGGTCCTGGGACAAAGCCCCACCCAGGCCCGGCTTCGGACAGAAGGAGAGCTTGATCCCCTCCCACAGTCTCCACCACAAGACGCCAGGTAGGGAAAACCCAGGGGCTGGGAGGGGTATGTGGTAACCTCAGTGCGACTGGAAGTGTGACTGTGTGACATGTGACTGTGTCTGTGACTCCACAGCAATAGCTGTTGAGTCTGAGCAGGCGCCAACCTGTGGTTCTGGGCAATGTCATAAGGGAAAACGGTGACTTGTGCCTCGGGGACAACCAGGCCCGGGGTTTACACGGGTGCACCTTTACCCAAGACGCGCCTTAAAGTCCTGTGAGGGACGCGGCCAGGCGGGCATCTGAAAGGCCTCCTCTGGGGGCTCTCCTCCTTTGTTCATTTTGTGACACTGGACACAGGAGGGCACCTGGGAGGACCTCATTAGGTACATAAAGAAATGGGGTCCAGCCGGTCCAAGCGAACTGTATTAGGTTGTATGCTGAAGAATTTCAAGGAAGGTTATTCTGATGACTATGGTGTCAGATTGATGGGAGGAGAACTCCGAACTCTTTGCGAAATTGGCCCAGTTTCCAGGTCAGCTGGCACCAGAAGGGACCTTAGACCTCCCCAAGTTCTTAGCAGTTTATACAGTGATTACTGGGAGTCCTGGCCACCCTGACCAGTTTCTCTTCATTGACTCATGGTTACAAATAGCAAGGACTGTCTCTCCTTGGGTTCAGTTCTGCACAAACAGTAAGGGACAGTGCAGGGTTTTAATAGCTCAACCCCAAAAGGAGAAACTCCAGAACCTGATTTATCAGGGAGACCCAGAGGAGGAGCCAGCCCCTCTGCTATACACTCTGCCTGCCCCTCAAGGGCCAACGGCTCCCCCAGCACCAGCCAACCTACCTCAAAGCTCCCCCTGTAGGTCTCACCCTCTCCTGACCCAGAGCAAGATGGTTCACCTGTTTAGACCTTAAGGACGCTTTCTTCTGCCTTAGAGCAGCCCTGGTCAGCCAGCCACTATTTTCTTTCGAATGGGAAGAGCCACAAACTGGGAGGAAGACTCTCCTCACCTGGACGTGCCTACCCCAAGGCTTCAAAAACTCCCCCACCCTGTTCAGCAAGGCCTTGGCCACCCATCTTGCAGCGTCGCCGCAGGATGTAGATGATCTTCTCCTGGCAAGCTGCTCTCGTGAGGACTGCTGGGACGGCGCCAGGGCTCTACGACAGCTGCCAACTGACACGGGATACAAAGTGTCCTGGAAAAGGGCTCAGGTCTGCCGGCCCCGGTCCGATATCTCGGCTTCATCGTTACCCACGGGCATCGCTCCCTGGGACCCGAAAGAAAACAGATCATCTGCTCGATTTCCCGGCCTGAAAACAGGAAAAAGTTTCGGGAATTCCTCGGAGCAGCAGGATTCTGCCTCATTTGGATCCGGGGTATTCAAAGCGCCTTTACGAAGCCCTGACTGGACCAGAGAATGAGCCCCTGAAATGGGAAAATGAACAAGAAGTTGCCTTCCAGGAAATAGACTACTGACTCGCACACCGGCGCTAGGACTCCTGGATGTGAACCGGAATTCAACCTTTTCATCTGTGAAAAGGGACTCGTGGCCTTGGGGGTCCTCACCCAAACTGTCAGACCCTGGCAAAGGCCCATGGCGTACCTGTCTAAGCAACATGACCCGGTAGCTGCTGGATGGCCCCCCTGCCTCTGAGCGCGGGCGGTCATGGTCATTCTCATCCAGGAAGCTGACAAGCTCACCCTCGGCCAGATCATCTACATGAAAGTCCCCCACGTGGTAATGGCCTAAATGAACAGCTGAGGCTGCCGATGGCTCACTGGTGCCAGGATGGCACACGACCAAGGCCTACTGTGTGAGAACCCATGGGTGACATTGGAAACCGTGAGCACCCTGACTCCGGCCACACTCCTTCCTGTGGAGGTGGGCCCACCTGACCATAACTGTGAGGAAGCTATGGATGACACCTTCTCCAGCCGGCCCGACCTCACCGCCATTCCCCTCCCTGTGCCTGACCTGGTACCTTCACTGACGGGAGCAGCTTCATCCAGAATGGGGGACAAACAACTGGTTATGCAATAACTACCCAAGACCGAGTCATCAAGGCTGAGGCACTGCGCAAGGATGGTCAGCCCAAAGGGCCGAGCTATGGGCCCTAATTCAGGGCCTCAGGTACACAGAGGGGAAGAAAGTCAGCATCTACAGTGACTCCAAGTACGCCTTCACCACCTTACATATCCATGGGGCCATTTACAAAGAAAGGGGGCTACTTACGGCTGGACAAAAGGAGATCAAAAACAAGGAAGAAATTCTCCAGCTACTTGTAGCTGTTTGCCAACTGAAAGAAACAGCAGTCATGCACTGCAAAGGACACCAAAGGGGGACGGACCCGATCAGTCAGGGGAACCACCCGGCACTTCAGGCAGCATGAGAGGCTGCTGCCCAGACCACGATGGCCCCAAACCCAGACCTGTTGCCAAGGTACTTTTAGCGCCAAGTCTACCGGAAAATCCGAGGTGCACTCCAGAAGAAGATGGATGGGCACAGGCTGAGGGGAGTACCCGGACTAATGAGGGCTGGTGGTAACTACCAGACCGGAGACTTTCATTCCCAGGGGATTAGCTTATCACGTGGTCAAACAATCCCATGACCTGACTCATTGGGGAAAGAGACTCTCAAAAAGGGACTCACCAGATATTACTACGTTGCCAGGCTGCCAGCCCTCTGTGCCCAGTTAGCACCAGGTGCACTACTTGTGCTAAAAACAATGTGGGACAGGGTCCTAAACAGGTCCCAGGAATTCAAATCACTGGGTCAGCCCCCTTTGAAGACATAGAAGTCAACTTTACTGAGGTAAAGCCACGTCAGGGCCATAAATGTCTGTTCTTTTTAGGCTGCACATGCTCAAAATGAGTCCAGGCCTTTCCCACTCACACTGAAAAGGCACAAAAGGTTGTGAAGGCCCTGCTGAGAGAAATAATACCTCTCTATGGACTTCCCCTCTCAATAGGATTGGACAATGGACCTGCCTTTGTATCCCATGTTGTCCAAACCACAGCAAATTTTCTGAAGATCAACTGGAGGTTACTCCCCGCCTCCAGGCCTCAAAGCTCAGGGAAAGTTGAACGCAGGAACTGAACCCTCAAGACCACACTGGCTAAGTTCTGGCAGGAAACAGGACTCCCATGGGTAGACATACTACCTCTCACTTTAACATGGGTCTAATGTGCTCCCGGACCCTCAGGATATTCCTCATTTGAAATTCTATATGGGAAACCCCCACCTATCATCAGTAGGCTTAAGGGTGACCCTCAACAACTAGGGGAACTAGGTCTGTCCACCCAACTTCAGATGTTAGGAAAGCCCTTTCACATAATCAGCCGAGATGCCTTAGACCAGACCCCAATCCCTTTAGGAAACCAGGTCCAACCCCACCAGCCGGGAGATATGGTCTGGGTTAAAGACTGGAAAAAGAAACCCCTACAACCCGTGTGGATGGGCCCACACATGGTTATACTGGCTACTCTGACTGCTGTTAAAATTGCAGGTACAGAGCTCTGGATCCACCACACTCAAGTAAAAAAGGCCAACACTGGGGACCCTCAGAGACCTGGATGACCCAAGCTGATCCTTCATGACCATTGCAAATAACACTGAGGAGGGTGTCTGATGTCCAGCCCAGGACAAAGTGAAGGACGTGAGGACCTCCACTGGTGGCGCCTGGAACTCCAACCAGCAGTAAAACTGTAAGGACCCGCCAGCCGTGACTCCTAGCCAGTGCCAGGATCCTGACTCTGCTCTTAGCTACAGGACTGGTTGGGGGTACTCCTGTACACTAGGACCCTGTATCCTCAGGCGTAGTACCCAATTCATTGAAACCACAGTGAACAACAGGGCAACCACTGCTCGAGTACTAGGCTTACAGGGATACCAGCCCTTGCCCTACACTGAGTTGGGGATACAATGCCCCATAAACAGAGTTATAAGGGCATCAAAGTGGGGAATGAAGTGGAAAATTATGGACAAAGCTGTTTCTGTATGCTGTTTAGTGTAAATTCTGTGAACCCCCACCTTCACATTCCTTCCCCCAGGTGCCTAATGTATGCATTTAGCTTTGTAATCCTGCTTACTTGCTCCATCTACCAGCCCCCATCCTAAAAGCCTGTTAGGGAGGGGCTCAGACTTTAGAGTGTATAACTCCTCTGAGCCCGCTGGCGTGAGAAAACTGGTTCTCTGACCCTCCAAGTGCTGTGTGATTTCCTGCTGCAACACAACAATATTTTAAGAGATAATGGCCAAGTTTCTTCTAAAACTAATAAAAAGATATCAGTACATAGATTCAGAAAGTTCTAGAAACTAAGCAGGATAAATGCAAATAAAATCATGCCTGAGAAATCAGAGTAAAAAAATGCTAAAAGCCAAAGATAAGAAAAAATTTCAAAACAGCCAGAGAAAAGAGATGAATGTCCTTTAAAGAAAGAATAATAAGAATGCCAGGTAAATTCTTAGCAGACACTACAGAAACCAGGAAACAATGCAATGACATGTTCAAAGTACTGAAAGAACATAACTGCCAAACTAAACTTCGATTTACAGTGAAATATACTTCAAAAGTGAAAGTAAAATAAATACATTTCAACTGAAAAGTTATTGAGGAAAATTTGTTACCAGCAAACCCATACTAGAAGTACTAATGAGAATATTTAAAGAATATCCCAATGAAAACATGAAAATGCAAGGAAGAATAATGAGCAATAGAATGGGAAATGTGGATAAATCTAAATATATATTGATGTGCAATGATAATGTCTTGTGCTATTTTAAATACATGTAAAGTTAAAATGATAACAATTACATAAAAGGTAGAAAGAGGATAAATGCAGTTAAAGTTTTCTATTGTCCTAACATTGCTTAAAAAGTGACATCAGTACCATGCATGTAATCGCTAAGGTAACTACCATAAGAATAGTAGATATAGATTATATATAGACATAGATTATAGACATAAATACATAATCATAACAATCAAAAAATGAAATAAAGGAGAGAAAAGTAACATAAAACATTTGAAATGCAAATCAAATAGTCTAATGGTAAATAATAACCTAAAATGTTTGTAATTACATAAAACAAAAATAGACTAAAAAATTTCAATTAAAAATATAAAGGTTGACAGACTTGATGAAAACTGTTAATTCTTCTTAAAACAAACATTTTAACTACAGGAACATAAAAATATCAAATAGAAAACAATGAATGGCATGCTAACACTAATGAGAGACAGCTGATGCAGCTGTGTATACTGATATACACAGTGTAAAAGGTATTATTAGATATACAGAGGAGTGTTTCAAAATAACATGTATTTCAGGAAAGAGATACATAAATTCTAAATTTGTATGCACCTAATAACATAGCATCAAAATACCTAAAGCAAATGTTATAGAAATGGGTAGAGAAATAGACATATTCACCATCATTGTGATAGATTTCAACAATTTATCTCAAAAACTTAATTTAAACAAAGACAAACTTAACCTAAGTGAGATATACATGACACTGGCCCTAACAACTGCACAAGACACAATCTTTCCATATGTACATGTAACCCTTAGAAAAATTGACCTTATACATCAAGTGTCATACATGTCAAAGAATAGAAATAATTCAGAATACTTTCTCTGACAAATTGAATTAAGCTAAAAATATATCAAGAAAGATAATTACAAAATTCCCCAAAGTTTTTAGGAAGTAAAAAATACACTTAAAGAACCCATAGTTTAAAGGAAAAAAAATCACAATTAAAATTGTAAACATATTTTAGTGAAATCATAATAAAATATGATATAGTAAAACATATAGAATGTTTATTGAAAAGTACTTTAAAAGAAATGTATGACATTAAGTATATGTATTAGGAAATAAAAAAGACTAGAAAGCAATTAAGTTCATTTAAACGAGTAGGCTATTAGATTGAGGTGGTTCTAATACCTTAGCAACCTATGTAAGGAAACCAAAATCCAAGCCTATAAATGCACCAAGGTTAAGAAATGTATAAAAGCAGCCAATCACAAATAAGCAAATGCTCAAGCTGTAGCCAATTAAATAATTTCCTTCCTTCACTTCTGCTGTTTCTCCTCACCTAACCTTCCCCCAGCTCCCGTCGGGAGGCTCCTAACCATTTCCAGTTTGGCACTGCCCGGTTAGAATTGATTTTTTGCTTAAACTCTTAAAATTTCTAAATATGCTTCAGGTTATTTTTTTAACACAACAATTCTTTATCACAAAAAAATTAAAAAGTAATAATTAAATATAAAAGCAAATGAAAAATATAGATAAAAGTTTTTAAAATGTGTAAGATACAGAAAATCAAAGTGCCAAAAGATGAAACTCATAAAAGATAGCTTCTGGTCATTTTTTTTCTGAATACTGGTTCCATGAGTGTGTTTACTTTGTGAAAAGCCATTATGCTTTACATTGATTGTCTGTTCACTTCTCTGGATGTGTAAAAAGTTCACACAGGAAAACAAAAACGCACAATTGTGTGACATGGCCATAGGTCACATTCTTTGGTATCTCTCCAGCATATTCAAGGGGAGCATAGCAAGGTAGGCAAAATCTGTCTTTACAAATCCTCCCTTTTACCTTCCTTCCTCCAAACCACCTCTGTCATCCCCAGCTCTGCGTTATTCGAGGCCAGCTTCCTTGAATCTGCCTTTTAGGGCCTCTGACCAGCACTGCAGTATGCTTTCTCGTACTGGAGGACGCCCCTCTAAGATCTCCCCTGTGCAGTCTTTCCTGGAGAGTTCTCACCCCATCATACTGCTGAGAAAAACGAAGTGTTGTGACCAAAGAAGTTGTGTGTCCTTCAGGACCACAGCATATTTCCCCCGACTTCAGATTTATTATACCTGTTAGTTTATTGAAATGCCCAGTGAGTCCTGCAGTAAATAAACCTACTTATCTTTGTTTATCCAGCAATTTCAAAATGAATTAGTCCACAGAAGTCTTTTTTCACACCATGATACTCCTTCATTTATTTAAATATTCATAGAGTTACTAAATAGTATACGCCAAACTCTGTTTCCATGTCTAAAATGGCACAACCCAGTTTCTGCCCTCTAGGAGTTTATACTCTTAATGATGAGAACAGGTAGTAAAAACTAAAATGATGTGTGATTTCAGGTAGTAAGGAACACCATGAAGAAAAAGGCAGGGTATGGAGAAGACCATAGTAGCTGAGCCCGGAAGAGGGCAGGACCGGAAGGCATGGAATGTCATCTGAGACAGACGGCTTCGATCAATAGCCACGTGCTAGCCAAGGTAGAAAAGCCTGTAACAGGGGAAGACTTAAGGAATTCCTCAGCACTCCCTTTTCGCTCCCTCTAACTGGGTGCTTTCTGTGAAGATATTTATTCCTGGCCTCGAAGACCACCTCTATTGAGGAGGATTACAGGCCTGGGAAGAGGGAAGGCAGTACAATGGGAGGCGTCGAAGAGACTCTGATTTAGAACTGTTCAAATTGCACTTTGTAAATGGTACTTAGTCAATGTTTCCCTTTCTATTAAATTAGAGAAATTTAATGTTTACACATTTTGTGAACTAAAAAGCTGCTCAATTTACCCTATAATATTTCTCATTAGCAGGTAATCTACAAGCATTATTTTTTCTTCCTGCAGACATAGAAATTGGATTGGCAGGTTCTATGTTGCTCCTCCCATCACTAAGAGATCAATTCATGCCTTCTTTTATTCACTAACTCAATGATACCTGCTGTATGTGTAGCTCTGTGTTAGGAGCTGGGTATTCAAAAACAAATTTAACACAAAGGAACTTACTAGCACATTGTAGGCAGATGGTTAGGTACTTTCCCTTGTGTTTCCCAGCTTCTGTCTTAAGAAATCAGTAAAAGCTGCACAAACAAGAGATGTAACTCATTTGTTTCTTACTTTCCAAAGCCACAGAGAACACATAAATAGGGGCAGATGCCTAAGATACATTTGAAATCTTCACTCATGAAGTCTTTGGATTGTTTTTAAATATTCAGAGCAATTAATGATCCATACAACAACCTTTTGCCAATCAATAAAAATAAGAGATCACAAAAACAGAACTTCCCCTCATTCTTTTCACTGGAAAGGGGCTGGTCAACAGCATAACCTCTAAACAGACTTCAGACCTCAAAGCTGATACTTGGAACCGGTTAGGGCAGAGAAAGCAGTGATTCTAATCCACCACCTGAAGTCATATGACTCATCTGAAGCAGAAGTGGTAAGAAACATCTAGGCCAGGAATCTGAACTTATGAGCAGCAAAGAAAGTCATAATGATTGTACTGATGAGTCATCTGTCATCTGGTTCTCATTAAGAAAAGATAAGTCAAGGTACAGATAACAAAAGCAATACCCAAAAATGTAAAACAGACTGTTTTTCTAGAATGATAGAAGGAAAGATGATGTGTATGAGAAGCTATCATGAGGAGACCGATTTATTCAGAACCTCCCGGAGCTGGCTGGGCAGCTATAGGTTTTGGGAGATATAAACCTTGCAGTAACTGCTGTGGAAAAGGGAAGGAGGTCTATACTTTAGCCAACCAGTAAATTGGAAGCCAGGAGACTTAATAGGTGAGTTTCAGTTTAGCAATTCATTCTTCTTACTCCACTTGCTGGCTGGACTTGCTGTACCAAAGGCAGGAGAAGGCCCTAATGAGAACTCTCTGTTCAGATGAGATAAGAGAAGCTGATAGTGCATATCAGGTCTTTTGAGCCCTTTGATGATCTCCTCTGGCTACCTTACTAGGACTGTCAACTAATCTGTGGAATTGATCTGTGTTCAATGGAACTTCTCATTCCATTGCTTTTGGTTTAGATTGCTCTTTCAGCACTGATGACACCGTATATACCATGAGGCATTGTTTGTGCATCCATCTCTCTAACAAACGGTAAACTCTTTGAGAGCTGAAGCAATAGTTTATTCATCTCTGTCTCTTCAGCACCTAGCAACATTCTTAGGCCAGAGGCATTTTAAAAATCTTAGTGAATTGAATGAATTTAATGGAACTTCTCCTTGGTATTTCATGGGTGGCCTATCATCCTGTATGAGTATAAGGACTGGGTTACAATTCTTCTAAGAACCCTGTGAAATTTTATTGAAATTCCAGCTGCCCTGCTCAAACACTTAGCAAAAGGAGGGGTCATGGATTGACATTAATTCATTCATTCTACAGATCTTTATTGAGCATCTGCTATGTGCTAACACAGAGTTCTTGAGGCTTGAGATACATTAGTAAACAACCTAAGATTCTTGCCCTTACAAAACTTAAATTCAAGTGGGAAGTAGAAACAGAAAATAAATATAATACATGCTAGTCTGTTAGAAGATGATAAATGCCATAGAAAAAGTACAGTAAGAAAGGTCAGAAGGAGTTCCCTGGTGGTGGTGTAGAGGCTAGGCTTCAGCACTGTCAACACTGCGGCCTGGGTTTGATTCCCAGCCAGGGAACTTCCCCACCCCCACCCCCCCAAAAAAAGATCAGGAATGACAGGACACAGGGTTGGAGGCTGGGGAGTTAGCAGCACTAAGTAGAAAGTCAGAGTGGGCCTCCTCGAGAAGAAGAGATTTGACCAGACTTGAACAGGGGGATGTAGTTAGCCAAGTGGATACCTGAGAAAAAATCCATCAGAATGTCTTCTGCCATCTCAATAGCAGACTGGCTAGCGCTGGTTGCCTTGGGACTCGGAAGAGCACTTGCTTTGGGCCCACACCATGAGTTCTGTAAGGTTTTAGTCATTTTGTTACTGCTGCCTGACGTGGGAGACTTGAGAACAGGAACAGAGAAAGGAGAAGACGTGCGGGACTCGAGGATGGGGTGGGGTCGGGTGGGGTGAGGAGGAGAGGAAGCACCACTGTAATCTGAGATCAGGGAAGGCTCTGGAAATCTCGCGGGTAGTATAAAGTCAAGTCTTTCCCATTTCCTAAATGTTCTTCCCTGCAATAGGTTTAAATGATCTAAATCTGACATTTAAAATTCAGAGTCTTTTTGCTACCACCAAAGACTTCTCTTAACTTGTTTTATTTTCTTCATCCTGTTATTTCTTTGGCAACCAAAGGAGAGCAAACAAAACTACAATTTCTGCCCCAGGAGAGGAAATTCCAGTCTTACCACATTATATGTCTTTGTTCCTTGGGGCTTTTTCAACATGCTTAATCAAAATATAATGGAAAATTTATTCATTCAATCAAATATACCTATTAACTGATTGACAGGTTCCAGGTCCCAGGTACCACAGACACAAAGATGAGAAGATGTGATTCTACCACTGGTGAGAAGCCACACTTAATAACCTCTTGGGGTGTTGCCATACCACTGGCCAGAACATAATGACCACAAGTCACAAGTACACAGTAACACATCTGTCATACTCCAGACATAATGCAGTCAAAAATAATGACTATTATCTTCAATATATTCTAAAGTTATCACTTTATATCTCTTTGTTTCTTGGGATTTTTCAACATAACTAATCAAAATATCATTGAAAATTTATTCATTCAATTAAATATGTTTATTAAGAGAGTGACTGGTTCCAGGTCCCATGTACCAAGGAAACAAAGATGAGATAGAATTCTACCACTGGTGAGAAGCCATCCTTAATAACCTCTTGGGGTGTTGCTATACCACAGGCCAGAACATAATGACCACAAGTCACAAGAATCCAGTAAGATGTTTGTCATACTCTGGAAATAATTCAGTCAAAAATAGTAAACATTTTTTCAATGTATTCTAAAGGAGTAAAACTTAAGAAAGCCCGTGGCTTTACCAGTGATGATTTTACTGGTGTCATTGTCTTTTGCATAAAACTCTGCAACCCCAGCAACATTTAGCCACTTCTCCTGTATGTAAGCTTGGGTTTCACTGAAAGGCCTTAATCACCCACATTTACCATATTATCACTATACCACAAGAAAGGAAGAAAATGGAAGTTTCACAAAAATGAATAAAGAGGACCAGACAGTGAAGTGAAATGAAGCCTTGAGGCAGGGACTGAGGACAGCCTATAAGCACAGAGAATAATTGTCAGCTCGGCGAAGACCACAGAACTCCTGGAGTGGCTCACTTGGGGAGCACGCTATTTCTGCTGCAATTCCAGTGAGGTCCACACACTTGGTGTTGGTGGTGTGATTTATGTAAGGGGGAGTTCAGTCGTGAGAGAAATAAGTTTTCTCCAGCACTGTGTAGGTTTTAATGAAAGAATCTCCTAAAATTTAAGTCCCAACATACAAATCATGTAGGTATGGTGTTCGGTGTCCAAGCAGGTAGATAGGTAGTACTGACTTGAAATGGAATTTCTTTTCTGCAGTGGAAATCACAGATGTGTGAGAATGGGAGGAGAAAGAAGCCTACCCCTCACACACGGCTTCCTTTGTTTTATTCATTCACAAGACTCATCAGTCTAAGAAGGATTTTATGCTGCTTTTGTTTTGTTGCTGGGTCTATCCTGTTTCCATACCCAAATAAAGTATTCCTGGAATTGAAAGTGTCATTTTTACCAGGCTGACCACATGTTCCACATTGTTTGCTCTGCTCTGTTCTCCCCTTAAATAATCCCTCTCCCTGGATACTAAATTCAGTGTCCCAATTTATGACCCAGAGAAGAGTACTGAATCCTCTGCCACTGAATATCTTCAGAAAAGGTAAGACAGACCAGAAAAGCAAAAAAGTGACAGGCCCATTGTTTGAGCCCAATGCTGGGACTTCCCCTTTTGCATAAGCTGAGTCACATTTTTCCTGTTGTCAACTTGAAGCCTGTCCGTTGATGTACGATAGGGCTATCTTGCTGATGTATAAAGCCAGGCAGACAGGTTTCCTTGCATTTGTTTGCCTTACCTTGGACCCTTACCAATTAGAAGCTGTCCACTGGCCAAAGGAGATAAGACATGGTTTATTAAAGCTCTGCTACTAGACTGAATGAACTAATTTTTGACCATTTTCTTCTGTTAAAATGCTATTCGAGGTTCCTGCCTTATGCAATCTTACTGATTTTGACACAAGTCTTTTGGGATGTATATGTGCATTTTATTCTTGATATCTGTTCAGTTGACACATGCTTTAAAACCACAGATATCTTTGATTGGCTGGGAAATTGTGAAAACAGGAAGTCAAAGGATGGAATCAACTGTGAAACAACCATAACAAGTGAAGCTTTCGGCTTAAGTGCCAAGATGGGAATGCTGTTATGAGAAATGAACAAACAAAAATATAAAATCATAATATCAATATAATTTCAACAGGAATAGTGAGCATTCAGAATGCTCTAATTATCACATTTTTCAGAGCCTTATAACCAGCCAAATGGTTTGCAGATCTTAATCCACAATATTGTTTCTAGGCATGATAAAAATCTCCAAAATTAGTAGAGGGGTGTGATGACATTTTCTGGTTAGGAAATATTTGAGATATATATATATATATATATATATATATATATATATATATTTTGTCTGACAATCACCATCTGCATTGAGCTTAAAAAAAAAAAAACCAAAAAAAAAAACTTGCTGTTCTAATTTAATCCCTTCATTTATTCAGCAAATGTATACTGAGAGCTTACACCAGGGCTGGTTCTGCTGGAGGCATTCGGGTTGTGATGGTCATAGAATACTCTCTTCTTGCTTATAACCCTTTTCACCAAGACTTTTCTTATAATTCCTCAAGGTTGCCAAGTATCAGTCCTCCTGTGATATTATTCTTCCAGGGTAAATTCTCAAAATAACAAGGTTATTTATCACCGGTGTAAAGAATTTAAAAATCCTCAAATCAGTGGATATGAAGAACACAACCAAGTATTATAATAAAAAAAATGAAAGGGGCAATTTTTAGACAAATACACCAGAATTACTACTTTATGAATATGTGATGAATTTAGGAAATTCATTGCTTTTAAAATTTCAGAATGTAAGTGGATTTTTAAAATAATTTTGGATAAATTTTGAAGCTGAACCACTGTTGGCAGTAGAATGGGGAAGGACAGAGAATGGACCATATATATATACATGGTAAATACTGTTCATCCATCTCTTGAGAATAAAATACGCCATATAAATGGTGTCGTGTGCCATCTATTCAGATAATTGACTTTTTTAAAGTATGATCAATATCTCTCAAGTTCTAACTCTGCCAGAAAAGACTTGAAAATAATACAGTGGGACATTTTAATGTCATCTTGTTGAAGAAAGAATAAAGAATTAATAATGAGGACTTAGTACAATTGATCCTTAGAAAATTAAGTCACAATGCATTTATTAATTTATTTAACCTTCAAACACCATTTTAAGAGACCATTTAAGGAGAAAGTACTTTTGGGATAGTTGAATATTCTTTTTGGTCAGCCTCAATTTTATTCGAAAATCTGTTTTCTAGAAATTAAAAAACAAACCTGGAAGAAAATAAGTCTACTCTCACTTTCTCGTGTTACAGGTAAGAAAACTGAGGAACAAATAAATTAAGCAACTTCCAGAGGTTAAAGCATTTATACAGGGAAGAAGCCAAGCCAAACCCTGGTCACCCAGATACCAGAGCCTGTTTGATGTCTCTGCACTCACAGGGAAATGAAATAACAAAAACTGCGTCCCAGAATAATCCAGTTATCCTCTGTCTCATATTGTAAAATGATTCCACTGGAGGACAGAAGTAATCACTAATTAGAAAGGCACTTACAATGACTTTAAACTCATGAATTTGCCTTAAGAGATGATACACTTGTCATAGTTCTATCACATCCAGGGAGCATTCCAGAGGCTGCTCATCAACCCTCGACTAACATGATAGGCTTTTTTATTGTTTAGTGGAAATACAAAAAGTATTTTTTGTAAAAAATTATAAGTATAAAGTCCCTTCCAAGGAGAAATCCAGAGGAAATAGCAATAGTAATGCAAAATATATAATTTCCAAGACTTTCATTTAACTATATAGTCAAATAACACTATTCATTTCACAGCTATAGATCAATTTGCTCATGTGTGAAACCTATGAAATAACAACCATTTTCTCTTCAGATGAGTGATCCTGGTTTGAGTTATCCATACAATTTGATAAAAATGCATTATTCCAGATGGACTCCAGTTGCTGGGCAGATGGAAACTTTTAAGTGAAAAGCCTAAAAAGCTTTATTATCCTAAATTAGGTGGTCAGAGAGAGAAAGTGTGAGACTATAATTGTAACCCACATAATTTATAAGTTTCCTGAATTTCTTTTCAGGAGAAAAAAACTTCAAAATGTATATACTTATACATTTTGACATACATGAGTATTTAAGTAAAAATAAGTGTCTACTTTTACAAATCTTTATCCATGAGCTATAGCTACACTAAACATACCTGTAATACAGTCATTTTTTGTTTTCCCATACTGAGCCAACTCAGCTATAAACCTAACTCAGGTGTTCTCACCCTCCTTCAGTTGATTGCACAGTATCCCCCACCCCGACCTTAGGCACAGATGCAAACTTAAGGGAGTATCACTGGTGTGACTGGTATGTGACATGGGAGTCTGGACTTGCCCATGTAGCTTACTTGTGCTCTCTCACTGCTTGTGGCATTTCTGGGTATAAATTTCTATCTAATGATATACTGCAGCTGGGCCCGTTTATAGTTAGATTTGGCCAGTATGAGAGAAATCAGCTCATAATGGGCAACTCAACTGGTATCCTAAGGTCAAGAGTGCCATCTCTAGTAGGACCCAATGCTGCGCTAAGAGCTGTTTCTCAAAAAGCATGTTATTCTCCACTGCAGGTGGCAAGGCCTTGCCCCAGGCTCCCCAAACCCTGCCGTAAGTGTCTCTAACTAGAGTTGCCATCATAACTGCAAACCACACCTTTTCCCACCACTGACACCTCCAGCACCACGAGGTCTGATGCATCACATAGCCCAAGGACCTACACCCCACTGCAGCCTAAACCTGATGCAGAGTCCTTCCCACCCAAATCTGACAGCCTTTGCACACCTTTTTTGCCCAAATTTGGGAGGGAAATATAAGGATTGCACATTAACATGAGTAGTGTTATACTAATTCCATATCTATATAAATGTTTTTAATTATTTTACTTATGCTTATGAATTAAAAGTGTAACTCTAGAAAGCAATAATGCTACCCATATGCAAAATAATAGCTTGGAATATGATAATCAGTTTCTTTATATTTATAAAAAAATTATACCTATAATTTCTTATACTTTGTCTCTGTTCTTGTGTTTTGTAATCATTTGCTATATAAAATTTCTTGCACCATAATATGTTTAAAAATAAATGCCAATTTTTTATAATACAAAACAAGTAAAAATTTGAATTAAAAAATTTAAATGAAATATTTTTTCCCTAGAAGTTTGGACCCCAAACATGGGTGTACACTATACAAGGCAAAATAAGGTAAGACTTGCTCTATTGTCATACTCACTGAGGCGGTTTGGATCCGAACTCACAACATCTCTGAGGTGTGCCTGTATTTTTCTGTTTGTTAATAACCCTTCATTTCTTATTATCCCAATGCAGAGCACCAATATAGCTTAGTAATAACCAGCCAACGCTGCTGTCCTTGTACACCCCATCCCCATATCTTTCAAATCCCTGAATCATCACACCTGCAAGAGTGTCCTCCACTGGGATGTTTCTGCAAGTCACTACAGGTGAACTGTTGAGCGATTTGACTGCCATCTTGTGCCAAGGACTGTCTGTGTCTTACATTACCCTCAGATGGGGTCCTCCTTGCTTGCTGGGCAGTGAGTGAGCCAGGCCCCATACCCATCTTGCCAAGGAATTTATCAGGACACTTTTGGTATCAATTGTATCAATTTAGGTCCATCCAAAAGTAGATGCCAAGACAGGGTTACACGTGAGAGGTATTTATTGAAAGGAGACTCCTGTGAATGACAAAGGGAGGAAGCAGCAGTAGGGAGAGGCTTCGAACCACAGTGAGGAACTCACACCTACAGAAAGAGACACAGGAAGCTTGCAACCTAGCTCAGATGATCTCTAACTAACTCTCCCATTTCTTCATCTTTTGCTCACCAAGCAAAGAACTGAAGGTATAGATGTACATGGAAAGGCCCAGCTCAGAGTCCAGACAGACAGGGTCCTGAACAACTGTTAAGTAATATGTTCACTGCAAAAAAATCAGAGGAATAAGTAGGGGCCCAGAGTGTCCTTAAAAAAAACGCAGTGCCCCTAATCCCGTGTGTAGACAGGTGGGCATGGAGGCTGCCTCTTTCTCATTTATGACCGCGATTTCTCAATAAACTTTCTATTTTAAATATCACAAGGAATTAAATAGGATGCACTTATCTCTTACAGGCATCATCTCAAAATGCATTGTGTTTTATAACCATTATTACTAACTAGAATGCATCTCTCCTATTATTGAATCAGAGAGAAGAAAAGCATGGCAGTAACAGGAGGCCGGGATACGGCAAAACTGTATGGAGTGCTGGTTTGTGCCAGGTACTGCTTTAGAGCCTCACAGATGTCTTCTTCCTTCATCCCTACAACAGTGCTCTGCAGATGGAATGATTATCCACCTTTTATGTGAAAATTGAGACTTGTCCAGGTTAAGTAACTTGCTCATAGGTAACTGAGTTAATCAATCATTGACTCCAGAATTTTGTATATTCCATTTTCAAAAACATTTTCTATGAAATGAACTTACATAAGAACTATAGAAAATTTTTTAGTTTAAATAATTGTATTTCTAACATAAAAAATAATCTTTCTGTTAGATATTTTAAAATCTATAATGACTTTTGTCCCTACTCCTGTTAATATCACATTGTTTTAAGTAGTTAGTTGTTCATAGATCTATTTCATTCACTTAAATCGTAAACTCCTTGAGGGCAACTAGCATGCCTAGTTCATCATGTCCCTAACCAGCTAGAACAGGCCTGAATATCATTCATACTTAATTTACCTATGTTGAGCCAAATAGGAAATCTCAAACAACTCTAGTTTTCTGCTAACTCTCCAATTATTCTGATAGAACAAGTTATAGTTTATATAATGTTCTGATAAAACATTAGAGAAGAAAACACATCCTCTTCTTTATTTTATGGCACGTACATCATAATAGAAGGGCCCTCTCAAAAGCCTAAAAACCCTTCCATCTGCTGAGAAGCCAAAGTTGCTAACTAGCTTTTTTGCTTGGCTAAGAGACAGGTGGTATGGGTCATGGGAATGGATGAGGATCCTTCATCCCAGGAACTCATTGCCTGATTGTCCCCGCTATGCAGGGAGATGACCAACACGAAGCATAAAGGTAAAGAACGTGTGTGATTTGTGGAGCAGAGCATGAAAGAGAACCTCAGAAAACAGGGCCTGGGCCGTGGCTGTCAGAATCCTCATCGAGGTGAAGAGCGCAGGCTTTGGGGATGGACCAACCTCAGTTTGAATCCTGTTTCTGACATTGAGCTGTGTGACCTTGGACAAGTTGCTGAACCTCTCTAACCACAGTTTCCTTGTGTGTAAAACCGAGATAATAATAGCATTGTTGTGAGAATGAAAAGGAAGAGCAAATGTAAAGCCCTTAGCACATGGCCAGCACATGATAAATAGTCATTCAACAGGAATTGATACTTCTTATTTTTACTATGCATGCAACTAGCTGTTTCACGTGCCTGAGCTGAATGATAACCACATTTGGAACTCATAATTTCGTAGATCTTTGCATTTCCATCACACCTTTCATCTCAGAGGACCAAAAGACCTGGAAAATATTACTTCCTGTCTACTTTATTTATACCAGTAAGGGCAGGAGCACATACAATGGCCTAGTTATTAAAAAGAACTATAGGGTAGATAGAGAGCTAATTCTACATGCACAAAGTAAAACCAAGTGAACTCTTAACTGAATCTGGATTTCTTGTTTAAGATTCCTGTTTAGTTGAACCAGATTATTTGTGTCCAGTGACTGACTATTATTTATTGTCAGGCTAAATCAATGCTGCTGATGTATTACTCTTTTGGAGGGTGTTTGTTTTTTTTTGAAAACTGCTCTCAAATTTTCTAAATGTGAATTTAAAAGTCTGTCAGTCTATATGCTGATAACACAAAACAGATTGTAAATGTAACGAGATGCAATCAAGTCAAACAAATCCAATGAGAGCGCCAGAAGGCTTAATATTAGGACCACCCCTGCTCACAGGCTTCTGCTAATGACGAGCGATGGTTGGTGCTGATTCGTGGCTGGCAGTGATATGCAGACAGCAACACGTTCATCTGCCACCTAGCCCCCAATTCTTTAATCCTGTC